>VYZM01021023.1:528422-616630 GCA_013398915.1 Dromas ardeola
CCCCGCCCGCGCCCCGCCTCCGCGGCCCGCACCGCGGCAGCGCCGGGCCCCCGGGATGCGCGGGGCGCGGAAGAGCAGCCGCTCAGCCGGGCTGTCCCCGCACCGCCGGGTTACACCAGGCGGGCGCAAACACACACACACACCCCCCCACTCCGGTTTATGGTGGGAGTCCCGCCGGGGTGGTCCTTCCCCAGCTGGGCACAGAACTCGCCTCCCGGGCACAGGGAGGTGGGCATCCGCGCAGCACAACGCAGAACGCATCCCGGCTGCTGCATACGCACCGGCTGGCTTCTGCAGGTGATGTGTGTGTGCGTTGCACACCGTCGGAGGCAAACCCCCAGACCACAGCACTCAAATTCAGAGGGATCGCTCCACTCGCCATAGCCTCCCTCTACCATATAAACCAGATTGAGCCCACAACACCTGCCAGCATGGAGCAGATCTCTAAAAGAGATGCCCACTCTCAGGTTCAGGCCCTTCCCTGGATGTGTTGCTTCCAGATTAATTATGCCGATTCATAAAACATCCAGCTTATGGCTAGGTTTGGGCTTTTCTGCTTTTGCATCCAGCCACTGGACTTGGTCCTTTGACTGCTCAATAAAATAAGTAGTCCCCTGCCAATGAGAAGCTGATAAAACATTCTACCAGAATCAAGTCACTTCTTCAGAGAACACAGATTGAGCTCCTTAAATCCATCCCTGTAAGGAAGTTTTTCCACACTAGAATTATTCCTGCAGCTCTTAAGTTTTTCCAGATTTTTCAGCTTTGGTACAATGGGGATGTAAAACCCAGTTCTGTGCTTATTTTTATGATTTGTGTTCCTGAAAAAGCAGCTCAAGGCATCCACTGTGCTGGGAGCTGCACATGTAGAGGATGGATGGCTCCAGCACTACGTAAGTTTCTAAATACAGGAACCATAATTCCTCTCTCCTACTGTTTCTTTATGCACCCTGGTGTTCATATTCACCTTCTCACCTGCAACCCAGTACTGGCAAACCAGTCAGTCTTTACATAGGCTTTTTCGTGCTCCTCATCCAAGCTGCTGTACCCCATCCTGCAGACACTGCCTACAGGCTTCCCCATCCCAAAGCACAACCCTGAATTTGGTTATGGAAGTGAGCATTGTGCACGTGATTCCACCTTACTGCACGGTCCAGGCAGTTCTGAACAACACCCGCCCCAGTCTCAGCTACCACCCCACAAGGTGCCAAGGCACCTTGTAAGTTGGAGGTGGCCTATTAGTGCCCCTGAAAAGCAGCTAGAAACAGCCCAGCTGGATGAAGACCCACTATATAAAATATAGAATTCACATATTAACTGGCTCCTACCCATTTACTAAGTCCTACATTATTGTGAAGAACAACATTAGGTTTATTTTATTTCAGGATTGAATATTCAGGTATTATAGGTGAGATTTGAGTCAAAACACTCTCTAGAGAGCTGACAAAGCAGATAGACTTTATGATTGGACTATAATGTTGAATTAAACTTCTATTGTTTCTTCAGTTTGTCTCATCAGATGGTGGGATCCTATTTCCCCATTGTTACAGTTTTACCTGCCATCAGTGCCCAGCTGACCAGACTACAATTCTAGGGTCAACCTGTGTGCTTTTTCTGAAAAAGCAAATGAAAAAACTCTTTTCAAGGTCTATTAGTCCTTATTAAAGTTCCAAAATGCAATCAAAATATACACCAGAGTGCTCAATAACTCCACAGCCAGTTCTTTTAAAACACTTGGACTCAAGTTATCAGCTCCCACAGATTAAAACCAGGCAAACTCTTAGAGGCCATTAAGGTTCCTGGCATCCAGTTTCAAGCACAATTTTCAACAGGAAGAAGTGAGAGCAAAGAAACACCCTAAATTTTAAGGCGCAGCTGGGCTATTTACCAAGAACATAATCTGATGCACCATTCCTAACACCAGGCACTGGACCAAGGAACCAAAGAGACTCCTTTCAAGGCTGTGCACTCCTTGGAAAGCAGAGAGCCATCAATAATTCAGCTTCACAGGAAAAGGTGGGGAACAGTTCCTAGCTGGAGGCATCAGGCTGAGCCCACTGCCACAGAAATATGTAAAGACCAAGTTTCCCAAACACAGGAAATATTTTTCAAATGTCCTGAAAGGGTCAGCCGTAACATGCTCCCCATTAGCAAAGGTAGGTTGCTTTCTTCCAGGTTTTGTTTTCTTTGTGGAGGTCCTCTCAATGGAGAGGGACATGAATTAGGACTTCAGAGGGCTCACCCTTGGGGAGCAAGGCAGATTTGTTAATTTTTGTTTTGCTTTTGAGCTCTGAAGCTTTTCTTCCTTTGAAGTAACAGCAGACAAGAAAATAGTTCAAGCAAAACACAAACGCACCAATCCACATATTCATTTGCAATCATGGTTTACCAGATCTCTTTCTGGGTCACACTTAGGACATCACGATTTCCCTTCCAGATCATATGAAACCATCACACATCTAAGATACATGTTCTTAAAAATAAAAGACCAGCTTGAAGAAAGAAGCCGCTCCCTATGCAGAGCAGATGTAGACCCTTCAAGGATTCTCCCCTCAATATAGAGAAGCAAATTCAAGGGAACAAATCCAGTGGATGTTTTCCCTCCCTTAGCATTTACAGGTCACCTTTCAAACACCTTATCAGTAGAAAGGAATATAATACTGCTTGTGCTCTACTGTAGGTTTCAAGTGTGCATCCTGCATTAAGTATCACGCAAGCTGGAGCAGCCTGAGTTAGATCACTGTTTCTCCTATAGACCCTCAGGAAAGTCAGATCTGTGTCTACTGTGGCTTTGCAAGTAACAACCACCCAATGAAGGTACACACATTAATGGCATTTCAGTAATGCATCCAAAGCACAGTAAGACAAAGCATTGCAGCACTCAGGACACCCAGATGTGCTGTGCCTGGACTCACTCCTTCCCGTCCACACCTTTTGAGCCAAAGTGGAAGGAGAGCTTCTGAAGCACCACTCTCCTGTACCAAGTCCACAGGGTTGCCAGCAGTGTTTCCCTCGCTTCTCAGCTGTTTGCTTTGCACGTTCAAGCCTTTGGAGTAAGCTGGAATCATGGTACAAATAAGGAGGTGGCTCAGTCCAAGCACAAACCACCCCATGCAGACCCTTTTCATAAGGTTTCAGTGTGTCCTTGGCTCCCATCATGGCAGGGAGATCATCATTTGGGAAAGGCAGAGTTATTCATCCTTGGTGTTAGTCCTGAGTGGTTTCCATGGGGCTACCAACACAGGGCTTCTTCAGGGCTGCCTGCACCATTGTTTTATCAGCAGGGCTCTTGCCCAGCATGCACTGCTAGAGACATGCACAAGACCAGCTTGCTTTAACAACAGTCCCAGAGCTACCCCTCTCCCCAGCAGGAACAGGACAAGGTGTATGGAAGTAAGGCTTCTACTGGGCAGAGAAGAACTGAGCCTGGACAGGCAAGAGGGGACACAGCAGGGACTCAGCTTGGCTGCTCTCGCATGGTGGTCCAGACAAAGAAGTATTACACAGGCCTCCAGCCCCTGAGGAACCTGCTGCTTACCCCCATTGATAGGGGATGCTGGGCAGAGCCTGCTGCTTGCTGGAATTGGTGCTACCTGTCCCCTTTCCACACCCAGCCTCTGGAAGCAGCTGGCTCAGGAGCAATTCTGAGCACAGCCATGAAAAAGGCAGGTGGCCATTTCAGCGTTGCTGCAGACAGTAAGCCCACGTGATGATCATACATGGTCTCCCAGCTGCTGCTGCTCCTGCCCATCTGCTACCCTGGCACAGTGCCTCCTTCTCTAGAGGGAACCTCCATTCACGAGGGCAGAAGCACCAGCCAGCCTGCAAGGTCACTCATGTAGCCACGCACATGCTGCCATGTCCACATGGGGCACTTCTGCATGAGGCTGGGTGTTCCAGGAGGGAGCAACTCCACCAGTGGTGGGATTTCACCTGCTCAGTGGTGGTTTCTGATGATGACCATCCAAAACAGCAAACCCAGGCAGAGGCACTATTTCAAGGGCCAAGGGACATCACTTCTGTACCAAGCTCTACACAAACCTGGCCACAAGAAAGCTTCAGTTCTTCACTGTGATTTCCAGGGAGCATGAATCTAGGTGCCAATGTCTCAGCCTGTTCCCAAACTGCCCAGAAGGCAACTTTAGTGCCCAGATCAGAAGAGTTCCTGGCTAGAGACAGAACTGCCCTCACTGCAGTTTACACAAAGGCACTTGTCGTGCCCACAACTTAGAGACAGCATTCCTTAAAGACAAACAGCTCAACCAAAAAGGAGCTGCACTGAGTTCTGGCCAAGGAGGAGGAATAACTGCTAAACTTGGTGTTCAGCATGGGTCTAACCTTGAAACCAGTGCACCCCTTGAATCCAGCTGCACGGGGGAGCAAGGCTCAGCCAAGTGCTTCTAGAAGTCCTTTTTTGGACTCCAAAGCATCTATTCCTGAAGACCAATGAGCATCATTAGTTAACTGCCATCATTAGCCAGCAGAACAGACTCCTTTAGGACAGGGAAAAAAAAAAAACATACAGCTCTGTACCACACCAGGCTCAGAAGATGTTAGTGTGCCATGAGCTGTGCTCAGATAAGCACAAACCAAAGCAGCAGGTTCCAAGAAAGTAGGCCATGACACAGCAGCCGCAGGAAGGACCTCTAACACTACTACAAAAGGAAAGAAAGCAGTGGGGGAAAGAGGGAGTAAACAGAGACTAGAAGTTTTTAATAATATGGGTAGGGTAAGATACAAAGAACATTCTACAAGCTGTAGTCATCACCTTGAGGATGATGTACACAGCTTCTTTTTATGAACAAGAAAAATAATAACTATGATATCATAATTTGATGTCACTTCCTTACATCATCCAAGTAGTTGCTAGAAGCATAGCGCTTAAGTGCATTAGGAGCTGGTGTGGGGAATAAAGACCAAAACAAGCTACCACCTTTGAGTAAGCAGTCTGTTTAATTACATACAGTTATTGACCAAACGTTGAGATTAATCAGCCAGCATTATATTAAAGGAAAAAGCACTAACAAAGTCACAAAAGTAGTTTCACAATTACTTGCAACTAAGTCATCAAAAATTATTATGGAAGATGATCAGGAAGGGAGGTAACCATCCTTGGACTGACTCAGAGGAAGGTCCTTCTGAGCTGGTAGACCACCATCAGCTTCCTTCTGCCACTATTCTGCATGAACTTCCATATACACCCATTGACATTAATGGGAGTCTTTCTTTTGACTTTAATGGTAGTTGGATCTCACCCAAACAGCTCAACTCCAAATTTTGGGTTGCTGTGAGGTACCGAGCACCCTGAGCTCCTCAAAGTCCAGGAAAGTTGGAGGCTGTACTCAGTCCTTACAGCAAAACACTTTGTTTTCAGGGCTAGCCCTCAGCCCCCTCTGAGCCCCACCATAGACTTCTAGTTATTCAGTTTAGTAAATAACTTTGTCACCTCCTCTGCCAAGTGGAAGCAGGGAAGAACGTGTCTGAAGTCAAGTCATTATACCATTATAAAAGGTTAAGGCTTTCATGTGAAAAGAGAAAATATGAAAATAAGCTGGAGCTGCTTAAGCACTAGCCCCTTTTTGACTTGATTAGAAAAGGTAATTACATGCATTCAGAATGCTTTACACAAGAAAAAACACTTTACAGGGCAGAGGCAGGAAGGAGCTTCCTGCTGGCAGCTCAGCCCTCCTAAGAGCCAGGTGCTCAAATGCTTACAGAGAATGGACTGTTTATCTTAAAATCCTATTTGCCTATGCCTGTTTCCTATAATACAAAACTATTAGCTCATCACTCCTCTGCAGTCATCAGGGCTGAGTAGCTTCCATATTCTTTATCTGCTATCACAAGAAGTCACACCAGACTGACCTCTGACGAGGCCCATGTCCTAGGAGGCAATTTCTTTGCCCGCTTCCTACCATGTAAGAGCCATTTCTAGATCACTGAACTCTGCCCTCAGAACCCACAGTTCTGCGAGATGCCCACTAAGGCAGCTATTCAGTACTATCTGACACCCATCAAAATCCTAAGCACATGCCAGACCACTCCAGTGTCCCTGGGGAAGGGGACAAGCAGAGGCTTGGGCAGAGTCATCTACCCAGCTCCAACATTTTTTCCACTTGCCTATGTGTACCCTGTTCATTTTAATGATATGTTTTCCAGAATGTCAGAAAATAACAAACACAATAAAACCTGCAGAGCCAAGACCATTAGCATCAGTGTATTCATAGTGCAGCTTTCCCGTGCCTCAGGGAATCGGATCTGCGATAATTCAAGCTGAAACTCAGAGTTTGGCCAAATACAAGAGGCAGACAAGTGCTGCTCGATACCAGCACCACTGACAGATACTTGACTGGACTGGTTCAGTGCTTGAATTCCTCTTGGCAGATGTCATGAAAAACATTGAGAACTAAGTGAAATCCAAATAAAAGTGAGATACGTAATAGAAAACTAAGGGAAGAAGAGTAAAGAAGAAAGAGCAACAGAGTACGACCCTAACTGAACTAGCTCGCACTCAGCTGCAAAGATGGGAAAACCAACCCTTATGTGAAGTTTGTTATCTCCACCTTAGATGGTTACAGCAGGCAGTGACACAAACCTTAAGCACTTGAACTGCCATGGCAAAGACAAAAAAACCCAAACATTCACTTGCTTAAATTGAAGTACAGACTCATGCATTTTGCTGGGAGAAATTGAGGGGAACAAACTGTCTCAGTTGTCCCACAAAATTCCAATCCACATGAACAGACAGCATCCGTAGAGCACCCTCACCCCTGGCATGAAAGGCTGCAAGCTAAGGAGGCAACTGTTCACACTTGTAGGAAGAACTTGATCCCTGAAGTGAATATCTTGCCTGGGTGAAGCCTGACCCCTAAAGACATTTTAACCCACACAAGCTTCCAGCAGCTCTGTAGTACAAAGAGATGATGCTGGTTTCTGCTCCAGTGTCTTAAGTGGGATATAAACTATGTGGTGAGAATACTAATCCTTGTGGCAACGTAGACTGAGCTGCAAGGACACCACTTCCCTTGGAGACAGAGGGGTCTGGCACTGACAGGAAAGTACCACTCGGGCCCTGAATAAGAGTGATGGCTACAATTTAAAGCTCAGGGAATCCTAGATTCCAGCCAGCTCAGTATCCAGAAGTGGACTTGACCTGCCACCTGCCCCCAAATCTGTTGGACACTAGGCACAGGCAGTCTTCAGTGACTTATTTAATAAGCCTGCCAAGATACTGCCTGCCTCTGCTCTTCTCTGGTGAGGTTTTGCTTATAGAAAAGCTTGGTTGGTTTGTTTGCTTAGCTCATATACATAAAAAACAATTTCTTTCAGCCTTGCTTTCCTTGACTGGTGGGATCTCTTTGTATCCATCCCAGAAGTTTGGGCTACAACCAATCCGAACAGTATGAAAATCAGCATGGCTGACCATGAAAGGATGAACACCATTTGGAGGCTCTTGCTTGCTTCCCCACTTGCCAACTGTGGCCACAGCATGGCCAAGAGGTGCAGGAGAGTTCAGCTGCATCACCCATCCGCACAACCAAACCGCACACTTACCCAAGACTTGAGAAGCATCACTGCTTAAAAGGAGCTCAGCTCTACTTGGTGAATAGGTGGAGTAGACATAGCAACCTACAGTATTTTCTAAACATTGCAGTGGCATCTTCCAAATGACAGTTAAAGGTAAAGGTAGAAAATAGCGAAGACTCAAGAAAGAATATGGGATTACACTCAATGTAGCCAGCAAGTTACTTAAATCCCGTTCCCTCTCCAGCAGTTCATCTCTGCTCTTGGTGCAGACCTTTCAGCAAAGGATGAAGCAAGATTTTTGAGATCACAGGCAACATTTGTAACCTACTGCTAGTTAGATGTTCAAATGGACTGCAGAAAGAGTAGCACTGAGTTGGAAGAACCACATGCTTTTGTACAGATTCTTCCCTTATTCTACACAGTCCAACACATTAAGTATAAAAGGGTGGTTTTCCCATCATGGAGAGCTGTTCAGGTTGGGTTTCAGAGGTCTTTTCAAGACAAAGTCCAGAAAGCACTCAACTTACAACATAAATGGGGTCAGAAAGACTCATGTTTCTCTGCCCACGTTCCAGCCTTGCCCTCGAAGATCCTGCTGTGGCCCAGAAGCCCTGGCATAGCAGAGCTTTTTAGCTCTGTCAGTGCTGCAGACATTTGCCATGCAGACCAGAGCTGGCCATGACAGCCAGCTGAGAAGATGTGTCAAGGAGCACAGACCTGCTACTACCCACCCCAGCCATGCCCAAAGCTGATCTCCATGGGCTTCAGAAGGGTCAGACTGGAATTACCATTGCCCTTTCCCTTCAGAGTCCTTTCCCAGGATCTCATTTTATATTGCGTATAAAATTAGTCTTTCCTCCCCTGCATTTCCAGAACTTTTTCTTAGCTGACTGATGAAGCAAAAAGGTATTTCTGTTTCTTAGCCAAAGTGGTTATCTTTCCAAACTAAAACACTAGAACCAACCAGTGCTGAGAGGACATTCCTCTCTTGCCAGAGAAGCAGCTGTGCAGAGAATGAATGGTGGGAAGACGACCAGCATGGAAGCAACATTCTGGATAGAGAGGAGGAGCCTGAGATCACACCCATCTAGGTGGAAAAACTGTCAGTAAGGGAAAAAATGCCAGGAAGGGTTTGTGTGGTGTGGGGGAGGGAACCTTACACAGTAGTATGCATTAAAATATCTATGACCCAGCAATCCAGTGACATATCCAATGCAAGTGACATGCAGGTTGAGGACCTGATGGCAATGTCCATTGTCACTGGAAAAGCAGGAATGGACTGGAGGTGAGGGCAAAGTGAGGAGCTCTGCTCTAGACTGAGCAGATAGCTGGATCTGCACAGAAATCTTCAGGATACGCCTGTCTCCTCCTGTTCTCAGGCTGAGAAGAGGTGACAAGGCATCCACAAAGGCAATTTACTGCTTGGATGAGATCAGTCAAACAGCATGTAAAGGGAGGAGAGAAAAGGCCCTAGGATGGAGTGATATGGGACACTTGCACAAATTTAGACTGGAAAAGGCCAAAGGGAAGAACAGCAACCTCCAAGTGACTTCATGGAAAACACTTTTGGTAGGGAAAGGAAGAGCAGAGGAGGAATGTCCCAGGTGATAAGAGTAAGGACATCAGGGGAAAGAAGGGCTGACCTTGATGAAGGCACTTTTCAAGTCAAGGTGCAGAGATGGGCTATATTTAGAAAAACATGTGGGGGCTTCCATAACAAGTTTGTTTTGTAAGGAAGAGCTGCCAGAAAAGAGGGTGGACTGAAGGGGAAGAATAACAGCATGGATAGGAATAGATACAGGGAGTCTTGGAGATAGAAGGTGCTTATGCTCACATCCAGGAGACAAGGACAAGAAAGGAGAGCACATCATCTTGCATTGCTTTTTAAACTTAAAAGCAGTAGAAGAGATTTTGGCCAGAAAAACAAGAAATTAAAGCAGAGGAGGAAGGTTGGGACTGATTCAAAGTGGCAGGAAGCCAGCTGTGACTGAATCCCATGCCAGCAAGCAAGCTAGGGAACTAAAACTATTTAATCAGGAAGGTGGCAAAACTGGAAGATTTCAGCACAATCAGCATGGCAATAGGGTTTGAGACCCTTCAAGTAACAGGAGCAGAAGAATCCAAGGCTGGAGTCAACCAGGACCAGGAATCAACCAGCTCCACATTGCTGTGGGATGAGAAAGCAAGAGATTCAGGGTGACAGAAGATCAGCTGTAGCAATCAAGAGGACAGACAGCAAGGAAACAAGAAGATGCAACATCAAGGCTGAGTGCAGCAGAAACACCAAGTGATGGGACATGCAGCCAACTGGCAGCAGCAAAAAAATCCACTAGCAACAGCAAGTGGGAAAAGTAATGAGGTTGTTTTCCAGTGGGAAGATGTTTTCTTGCCAGCACCAAGAAAGCACCAACTGGCAAACAGCTCCAAAATAAAAGCATTTGCTGGAAACACTTATGGCTTGATCCTGAAACTTCCCCATGTCATGAATAGCTAAGCAACAAAAGCGCATCCTCAGTGCAGTGCTCAGGGTGCCACCTCTAAGGGGACAGCACCAGGCAGGAGCCATGTTGAACTGAAACACCCTGGGCCAGCGCGTGCAGACTCCTTCCCAAGGCAGCCCTCCAGGCTGTGAGCTCCAGCTAAGCCATCTCCGCCATTTCCCGGCTGCAGCCCTCCTACACACACAAAGCATTGCAATTCTGGCATCTGCACACAGACACGAGCCACGCTCGCCACATGGAGGAAAGCTCTCAGCTCCCTGCCCAGCACCCAGGCTTGCCATTGCCACCTGCTATTCCTCCCCTTCCTGCAGCACCCAGTCTCTCCCTTGGCTTTTTCATTCCTCCTTCCCTGCTTTCAGCTTCTCCTCACTTCTGCTCGTCCCTGCGCAAGGATGAGCCTCTCCCCAGACACAGCAGAGCAGTTGCTCTCTCACGCCTGCCCTAGGCATTCTCCAATGACATGGTCTAGGAAGGGAATCATCACCTCAGCCTAAGTGCTCAGCCCCTTGGCAGTGACCATTAAATGCCATCATTAAGTATCAGCAGCCTCCCGAGGCCACGCGTGGTTGTGTATGAACCTCTGCCCTCTCCTGGCTGGAACAAGAAATGTCGAGCTGGGTTTTTTCCCCCCCATCCCCTGCGCTGCACACAGCATGGGGGCTTCTCAAAAGCTAATACTTACCCTTCTGGGCTTTTTTTAACAGTCTTTGCAGAGTTGCAGGTCTGCACAGGATACATATTTTATGGCTCTAAGCATATTAGCATTGCTCAAATGCCTTTCCAATAGATCACATATGCACTGTGGTAAGAGCCCTACATAAATTGTGACACTTGGTTGTGCATGGAGCTGCTCCAAGCATACCCATTATCCTCTATAGCCTGTATCTTGTAGCATGCATCCCAAATCCTAAGGCACCACCCAGTCATCCTCAAATAAGACTCTGTTGACTACTAGGGTCAGGTTCATACAGTACATGGAGAAAGCGGCCTTTTTACATTTCCATTTGCATATCTTCAGGTGGGTCTCACAATAGGGTCTTAATTTGTTTGGGGAAGCTGGGTGCATTGGGTACCAGTTTTTTCTGTAGGACCTGATGCTCCAGGTGTCAGGCAGCCTAAATCCCTGCCTTTCAGGCCAAACTCAGTAACACGAGCAGGGTAGGTTTAGATTAGACATTAGGAAGATGTTCTTTACAATGAGGGTGGTGAGACACTGGAACAAGTTGCCCAGAGAGGTGGCGGAGACCCCATCCCTGGAGACATTCAAGGCCAGGCTTGATGAGGCTCTGAGCAACCTGATCTAGTTAAGATGTCCCTGCTTACTGCAGGGGGGTTGGACTAGATGACCTTTAAATGTCCCTTCCAGCCCAACACATTCTATGATTTATGAACACAGTTCCCCTTTAGGCACTTCTACAAACACATGACCAAGCAGCTTCATTCCCAGCCCACACTGGGGAAGCCTTTGCCAGGGATGGGATCAGGACATGGTTTACTTTACCCAGCTTTCCCATAGAGGTAGAACTCCTTGCCTACTGCTACCTGACAGGCAGGTTAACACCATCTGTTCTTTTACTGGACTGGATCACTATTTGCCATCCTGGTTTGTTTAAATTGGCATCACCTATCAGTCCCCTCACACACACACTTTGTGAGAACTCAAAGACCCCTCACACACACACTTTGTGAGAACTCAAAGAAAGCAAATGCGGGAATCCGTGTCATCCCAAGTCACTCAATAACTGACTTCTCACCTACAAAGAGTGAGAAACAACAGGGAAGTCCGGTTGCAATGGCAGTGGCAACACAGCAGGAACTCACACGTATATTTATTTAAATGCATTACAGATAACACCACAAACAAGGAGTTCCAGGTACTACAGATGCGCAAGGGGGCAATCGACCATTATTTCTGGTTGACCCTGGCCTTGCAATCTCCATCCTGATTAAATTACTGAGGGTAGGATTAGCAGCAAGATAATCAGATGCAGTGTCTAATCCGGATAACCCAGCATTACTGGGCCTCACAACACAGGATTTCACTGACCACCCAGCCAGGGCATTCCGGAGCATTACATCTCATTTCTACCACTTAAAAAATTCAAGCATCCAAGAGCCTTGTGCAGAGGGGAAGGCTAAGGAACATACTTGCAATTTCAGTCAAGTGCAATAGTTCATTTAACTACTGTTGTTCTGAGAGCCCCCAGATCCAGCACAACCAGGATTTCAGAGCGATCAGTCATCCGAGCATCTCATTGTGTATTTAGAGGTTCCAGAATTTACACTTTTTTTTTTTTAATAGAGCCCCAAGATCAACCCATCTGTCAGGAGCAGGTAGGAACAGCTTCATCTGTCTCAAAGCAATGGCATTGTCCAAATAGCTCTTTTTGGTCTGGATACCTCCCTTGACCCTCCCCTCCAAGCTTTCCATTTCCTTGGACTTAGCCTTGCCAAACATCCTATGTGCTTGTAGGTGGCCATAAGGCCTCCCAAGAGGGAGATCCTGAGGACACCCTTGACAGGGGCAAGATCTGGAAGTAAGGATTATCTTGCACTTGGAGAACTTCAATATCTCAACAAAAGAATCATCAAAATTCCTTGCCTATCTTGCCTTACCTGCAAGTAATTGCTCACCCCTGCTCTTGCTTCCCCTCAGTTGAGACTTTCCTCCTCCTGTTTTTACAGGTTTGTCATTCTGGAACAGAAGGTTGGAGCTCAGTGATGCTCTGAAAAGGAGGTCCAGCTTTGGGCCATCTGAACCTTGGCGAGCTGCTGCATTGCACAGCAAGCAGGGTTTTGTTCAGCAACAAAATGGCCTGGATAGGGCACAAAGACAGAAAATGCACCTGATCTTTCACCAAGACCTCCATTGTTCCCAGTCCGCATGAGAGGGTATTTTAAAATCTCTTCTGCAGACCTGCACAGCCTGAACTCCTGTTCCACTCAAAAAATGAATCACTTCGAGGCTTTCATCACCTTATCAAAGTCCCTAGTGGCCCCTGCCTGCCCTCCCATGAAGAGTTTGATCTCCTTTTAGGAAGGGCATAAAGCTGTCCTTGAGAAAAGCAGCTTTTCAGTGAAGTATTGTGCTGTTTTTGTGAGAACATCAGATACCTCCAGGTGTCCCTCAAACATGTATCTATCAATAGTTGCAGCTCAGATTTTTTTTCCAAGCAGCTCACAGAAAATAGACTGTAGGCATCTGCCTTCTGTTTGAAGGGCACATTAGAAATGTGCTTTAGAGAAGAGATGTCTAGATTACATTTCTGATGCTGGATAACTATGTGGGTCCAGCTTATCTCCAACTACAAGGGCAAACAGGGAGAAGAGGACTGGGAAGGTAGAAGTCGAGCTGAGAAGAGATGAAAATGTTGCTGGCTGCCAACAGGTTCATACTCACTGCCAAAAACAAGGTCATGCAACACTATCTTTCTGCATTGTTAAAAATCTCAAAGGCAGAAGAGCACTATCATTTCAAGAATACAAATGGCTGCGTGAAACATTCTTACTTCCCAGCAGAGATGACTTGTTACTCAAGATAACTAAATCCTTCAGCAATTATAAAAATCTACAAGATCTAGAGCATTACTGCTGTTTTAGCTCATCTCCATATGAAATCAACAGCCCTCGTTCACTGAGCATCAGGGATGGGAAACAGGAACGGCAGCTGGCTGGAGTCAGACACCGAGAAGTGAGCCATTCACATTTATAGGGAATCTGTTCATCATGCATTTATGCACATCACTTAAAAGCAGATAAAGGTTTTCAGATTCATCCAGAGGTTGGAATCTAGAAGAGACAAACTCCCATTCTCCCACCTGTAATGGAAACCAGTACATAAGAGAAATACCCATAAGGAAGATTAAAGTCAGCAAATAATGCCTAGAGGCAGCTGCCAGAGCCTCATAGGAGGAAGGGTACAGGAGAAAAGAGATGGTGGGTTTTCTTTTCACACTCTATCATTAAAACTCTGAAGTTGAGAACTCCAGCTTCTGCCCATTTCCACTGATGTGCTAATCAGGTTATGCAGAGAGCAATGAAAATGCAATTACGACCCGTGGCTTAAAGACCTACCTGAAATTCTTACTTGAGGACCAACAGAAGCAGCCACTCCAGCACTTGGTGGATTTACTTCCCTGGGGTTTTGTTTGCATTTTTGACAAGTCACATACAATTAGGGAAGCTCTCCCTTGGGTCCACACCCTCTAGACAGCTCATAAAGGCTTCACCAAAGAAACCTGGCAGCAACTGCTCCCCATCTCCACATCTAGGGTCATCAGAGATGGATAGTGTAATCATACCCCTTAGCTATGCTCATAGATCAGCAGAGCTGTAACAACATAAGAATGAGATAGAAAGTGTGGTCCAAACAACAGTCCTTCTCAAGTGCAGGACAATGCTTTTCCAGGCTATATTTCTTGCTTTAGAAAAGTAGAGAAACGGGGTGGTGTAGCATGTAGGAATTACAACCTTTCAAACACAGTAAGCCAAAAATCAGGCTGCACTGGGTTAGCACTCACTGATCATGGTGCCCCAGAGAACACATGGTTGCAAATCCCTGCTTTTAACAAGCTAGAAACATTGTGAAGGCAATAAGGACTTCAAAAACACAGCCCAGGACACTCATACATTAGCATTACGAAAGTACAGCTGTGCTCTGCTTGATGACTCTCATACTGTTTGGGTCAGTGAAGCCTCTACTGCAAGCATTTCAGGCAGGGATAACCCAGCCAACATGCAGACAGCACACTCCCTCCTCAGGTAAGGATCTAACCAAGCTACTGAATTCAATTGATCAAAAGAGCTCAGCTGTCTCCCCAGCTGGGGCAACCTCCTGGCTTCACAGCAGGCACCCCTGCAAGGCTAACGGTGCTGCAGCCCAACACAGCCTGTGACAGCAGAAACAGGGCTCTTCACACATACCTGCACCCAAAACATGTTCAGGTGAGCACCACTTAAGACAGATACAAAGCACCTGGACAGCAAGGCTTTAGCAGGCTTACACTCCCTCAACTCACAGCATAAAGAATGCAGCCTTCCCAGCAATTAGTCATATAAGCCAAGGAAACATTTCACCTTCCCTCCATGACACCTCACAAGGGTTTACAACCACTGATAAATACCTGCTGGTGTCCAGCTTACCAGTGATAGTAGTAAACACAGCTGACTGTGTGCCAGGATACGTCCTTTCCTTACAGTCTGACCACATATTTCCCTGCAGATGAATGCATGTGGGTGCTGCTGGCCGAAACAGTGTTATCACCCAAGGAACAGACAGCTTCAAACAGCCCCAGCCCAGCAGCACTTCCAAGGCTCCTTGCCTTCAAGATCAAACACATCTCTCCTTCCCAGCTCCTCCCAAACTGAACTTCGCCAGATAGCACATCCACAAGGCAGTCACACTAACAGCTTCTCCTCGTTTTGTTACCTTGATCCTTTCCTGGGAAAAAGGCAGGCAGCAGGACACTTGCTGCTTCAAATGCCCATAACATTGCCTCTGGCTCTCTAAGCACCCCAGCTCCTGGCACACACAAGCAAACCCTGGCTTTTCATCTCACTCAGCTCACAAGTTTGCTCACAGTTTTGCTGTTATCTCTGTATGATAAGAAGAAATGGAAGGGGGAGAAAGGCAAGTGCAAACATCCTCTGAAATGAGGGATCACCTCTTCCACAGCTCAGGGTCTAACCCCTTCTTGAGCACAGGGTCTGCCCAAAGCTCCTCAGGGGGCCAGACCCAGGACACACAGATTTATGCACAGATTCATACTAGCCCCACATAAAAGCTCACTTACTTCTCAGTCCGTTGCTGACCTTCCTCTAGGCTGCAGTCCACATCAGGTCACCCCTCAGAGCACAGAGACCCACCAGGACAACCTTCCTAGTGGCCCCCCTTCCTCCTTATAACCTTGCTCTGCCAAATGGCTGCTAACGAGCCTCCCCCTCACCTGGGCTGTTGAGCAGTCAATTAGCTGTGCTGGGGCCAGCTGGTGAGGATAAACCCTCCCAGACACAGATACGGCCAGGTGTGCCACAAAGGTGAGGGTCACCATGCAGAAAGAAATAAGAAAATTAAGTTCTTTTTCTCCTTCTCCTCTTCCACTTCTCTGTGTATTACAGAAGGGGAAGGAGGTCAGTACTGCTATGATGCTCAGTCGTTGCTGCAATTACTCCAGCTTGCCGATGGAGTAAGAAAGTGATCCCAGACCCTCAGGGCCTGCCTGTCATAACAACAGACTCTCTCCGTGTATCAGCTGTGTGTTCAGAACAAATGAATTGGCTTTTAACGTGAGCAAATTCCAGGTCCAGCCACTGGCAACCCTGAGGACACGCGGCTCCTGTTAATCCGGTGCGAGCAGTAGGTGCCCAGCTACTTGGGCAGTCGGGTCCAGCTTCAGGCTGAGCGGCTGGTTGGTGAATGACCATGTTGGAGAGGGCATGGAAGTGCCCAGGAACTTTGCAGAAGTTTGTAACTCCCATGGACTAGTTCTGCTTGAGAGCCGAGTCAGGGACACGTGTGCCCACTTTGGTCTGCATCAGGGTAGGAATCAGTGGGCACCAGGCAGATAAGGGGGGCAAAACCCAGTCAGCTGTTTCCTGATGTGCTTGGAGATCGCCCAGGATAGCCCACCTGCCCTCGCGTGTGTGAGCAACCCACACTTGTCCCAAAAAGAGAGGTATTCTTTTCTTAATTTTGGCTGGTGTTAACCTCCCCAGTTTCAGCAACTGTTTTTTGTATTTTTTTTTTCTTAAGATACGCAAACCACAAAAAAAAAAAAACACCAGCAAGAAATATTGGGAATCATTTAGCAGATAGAGCAGTCAATCTTATTTCTTTGCTCATTTGAGCCGGCTGCTCTCTGGCGAGTGGTAACGTTTGCATAAGGAACGTTAGAGCTGCGCTTAGCAGTTTCAGCCGCTGCATTTCCCGCTATTGATTGCTGCCGTTCAAGCCCAGCTCTAATGCGTGTCAGCAGACATAAGCTAGGAGGCAGCTATGTCCCCACTGGGAGCAATGATATATTATCACTCTCTTCAAATGAACCTGGAGAAATACTATGTATATATTTAACAGACATTCCTGGCTCTCACCGGCTGCAAAGGAATTTCAGTGGCTGCAGAAGTGCAAATCAACATAATCTCTCTGTGACTGGACTGAAAATCGGGTACTACAAGTGAGTTATGCATACAAGAGATTATTTTACAAACACATTCATGACTTCGTGTTGCTGTTCTATCCCCCCAGCCCTCCCTTCGTCTTCTGAATTCAGGCTGGCAAACGTGGACATTTGCTGAAGTACTGTGTGTAAAATTGAGAACAGCAGATTTCTTCCCCATCATTCACCCTGACCCTCAAAATAATGTTTTGTTTTGCCAGAGTCGTGAAGGGACAAGGCCACAGGCAGACAGCACCAGGAGGTTATTTCCAGTAAGAACTGGGAGGCTGCAATACTGCTGTGAGACACCATTTAGCTTTCTTAGCAGAGTGGCTATTTCCAAACTGCTGAATGCTGTGCAGCTGAGAGATACCTAAGCTGGCTCTAAAAGAGCTCTTCCCAGAAACAGGAGCTGCATGTGGTCTAATTAATGCCACTGAAGGAATGAGTAGATCAGCCTGCGTGCAGCGTTGCCTCGCCTGCGAGTGCCGGGCTGGTCCCGCGCGGGGCTGCGCTGTGCGGGCGCACCAGCTCTGCTTGCTGGATGTCACCATTAGAGACCTGGGGCTTATCTCCAAGCCAAACGCAGGGAAGGGGAGGCAAGATGCACCCCGTCTCCTCCTGGCTGGCCATGGCCCTTGGCTGTACTTCAGCCGGTCAGAGCTCTTCGGGTTCGCAGAGTGCCTTGCTGATGCACTCCCTGTGGGAAGTGCACAGTGAGAGAGTGGTGACTATTGAAAGAGAAATGGCATTTGGGTCTGAAGGACCTTTTTTGCAGCCAGGTCAGAGGAGTACATGCCGTTACATGTGGACCCAGCCAGCCGCTGGGGCGAGTTATTACATGACGATGGCATCATGCCACTTAACAAGCATTTGAGGGACCGGGTCTGTGGCAGCAAGCACCTGTGATGCGTGACGGGCACGGCTCAGATGTCTAAATAGCCTGTGAGTCCCTCAGACCTCAGATCTGGTTGCACAAATGGTCAAATTAACTCAGTTCCTTGTGATAAATAAATCCCACCCCCAGTCATAAACCACAGCAATTCATACCCCCCCAGCTTTGTGCAAAGATATGTTTAGTTCTTCAAGGCACATGCAGCTGTATAGCCGGGGTTACTCATGCCTCAAATAAAAGGTGAGCAGTTAACAGGATTTGGCCACTGGGACAGCTGGATTCCAAACAGACACGATCCCCCAGACCTACCAACTGCTCTGCTGGGCTGTACCCAGAGCCAATTAGTCAGGAAGGTGAGCCGTGGCTGTCCCCAACACCTCCAGCCCACACTTGAGACCTCTCCTGTGTGTGCACAGGTGTGAAGGCACAGAGGGGCAGGAAAGGCAAACCAGGCAGCACCCTGGTCTTACTTAACATGTCTCATCCCTGCACTGTTGCACTGTACTGTCTTCCTTGTATTTTTAAACAGAAGTATCGGGGTGGAAAACAACTTCTGGAGATCTTCACTGCTTCGGAGAACTTCTAAGACACTAATAAAGCAAGAAATTGGAAGACTTAAAGCTCAATTATCTGACCTATGCAGCCACACACAAACCACCGCTGTGCCTCATGCTCAGTGTTGAGCTGGAGCGGTGGGACACAGATTTGCATTTGCCTGCAAGGCTGCATCTTTCCAAAGTTATCAAAGCTGCATAGCCAGAACAAATCCCCTTCCAGCCAGAGCACGATACAATAAGGTTCCTTGTGAGTTGGCAGCTGGACAGGAAATCCAAGTCTACCACAACATTAAAACAGACCATGCAAAGTTCTTCACTCTCTCAGCTCTGCTCTGTTGAAGGACTGTGTATGATGTACTGCTTTTTAGGTGGTCTTAATTTCTTTTTTTTCTTTGCTGTTTCTTTCTTGAGCTGTTACTCAGAAATGGCTTTCAAACTCACGCACTGACTGTAATCAGTCAGTTGCACAACGGCATAAAGTAATGCAAGCACCGGTGCCACTGTGCAGGTACAGCAGCACCAGCTGAAGAGCCCACCAGCCTGACACTGCTCTCACAGCCGGCAGCCGCACTCCGGCCCTCCACACAGTCACGCTGCTGAGTTTCCACCTGCGCAACAAGCTGGAAAGTTAACAGGCTGGGGGGGTTCACTCAGTTTTCTCTGCAGCTTACTTTAACTTGGGAGATCATGATTTCTGTGCGTGCTGGACCAGTATGGCCTGGCAGCCCTGTGTATCAGAACAAGCCAGTGCCTCTGAATTATTTACTCCAATTCACATGAACTCGCATTTCTCTTCCTTTTTTGCACAGTCACCATGATGCTTGCTGCTCCACAAGTAAACCGGAGAGACAGATGACACAGACAACGAGGTTGCTCTAGGTGACTATAACAAAATATGAGAAGGCATTTATCCAGCTCCATTCAGCAGCATGTTATTTCATTTTAGTTCATTACTGTGTAGCAGAACACCTCAGGAGAGTTTATTTAAAGAAGTTTTGCAAAGGGACATGGGGCAGGCTGGGTGCAATGGAGAAACAGACTGGAGGAACCAGCTGAGCGGCATTTGCTTTCCATGCCTCCTGGTGGGCTGGGTTTCACGCTCTACCTTCAGGGGGGTCTTGATGCTGAATAGAACCATGCCCTGGGGAAAGAACAAGTGAGCAACCAGTTTTGTATTACTAATCTGGTAACATATGCCTTGGTGGATTTATCAGTCCTTAGTCACAGTGTGCTGGTGGAATTCAGGACCATTTAGTTCAGTTTCTAGAGTTTCCTTTAACTGAGGGGCTTGTGCGTTTTCTGGAGGGCTTTCTGTAGCAACTTCCCACCATCGTTCCCGCAATTTTCATTAGCAGGAGACATGATGTTAGTGCAGCCAGTTCAAGTATCCAGCAAGATAACATCTATACATACTCACCACAGTCCAGGGATTAAAGACACTACTTGCCAATCCCAGTTTTGTCACCAGTGTTTAACAAACCAGTGTAATGAATATAGCACTGTGCACATCAAACAAGACTAGCCAGAACCATTGGTAAATAGAGGGAACCTCTGAGGGAAGCTAAATGAAGGTTGCAGCTTTGTTTTTTTTCTTGCTCCAGCCCTTTTGCTTGTTACAGAGCATAGATAAGTGTGGGGCTGAGGGCAGACCAGATACTCTTGGGAGCCTAAACATCAAAAACACCAGTATAGGCATTTTTGACTGTAGTGGTGGCTGAACTCCACGACTGAAATGGCTCTTCTGAGCCCTGTATCAATAATTAATAGTTGAGGAAGATTTGGAGGATCCTCACAGGACAATCACAGGTGAATGTGCAGATACTGGACACCATGGGAGGTAGAGGGAAAACATGTCCTTCACTGGTCCTTGTTCCTCACTGCCCCAACTCTTCTGCATGAGTTCACATGGCTGCAAAGAAGGTATAAGGCACAACGAAAGGCCTCACACACACTGAGCACTTCCCTAAGTGAGTAGGGAGGCACAGGAATTGCTGGGCTGGCTGCAGGCTTTCCCTGGAGAGCTGTCTTTGCCAGGTAATATCCAGTCTCTCTTTCTGAAAGCTCCAGAAATGGTATATTGTCATAGAAGCTCCAACCAGTTGCTGCAGCTATGGTGGTGTTGCAGAGATTGCAGGTCAGAGCGAGCAGAGAATGTGTCCTCAACCACTCCAGCTTCCCCTCTGCCATCCCATCCTTGCTGGGGGAGTCCTAAAACGGTCCTGGTTTCCCTGCCACCTTTGGGGCAGGAGGCAGAACCCCAGCACCTCTCAGGGATAGTGGCTGCGGTGTGACACTTACAAGCTCCTAGACACAAGGGTGCCTTTATGATAGCTCTGGTCATGTCTTCTCCTGGTCACTATGCAAGTCATGCTGCTGGTGGGAAAGGGTAGACTTTGCAGTGGCCTCCCTGCGGGAAGGATTTTCTCCTCCATGCTGTTTCAGATCAGCCAAGTGGAGTTATCTCTTGATGTGGCAGTTGTGGGAAGCTGTCCCCTGGCCTGCTGTCATCTGCAGATGCAGACCCAGCCTGTTCCCTGCAAACACAACCAGCCAAAGTCTGCTCTGAGGCCACTGGCTTCAGGGAGGAGCAGCCTTGCCCTGCAAGAGATACCCAAGGGCGGGAAGGGGAGCTGGTGGGTGTGCACAGAAGCACCTTGGCCTTTATTCTCTGATCAGTTGAAGTCCTTAGAAGTGGCTATTAACATACTGTGTGCACGAGCCTTGGCCCACAGGAGGCAGAAGGACACAAGGTCGATAGCCCCCATGACTGGATATTAGGAAAAATTTCTCCAACAAAAGGGTTGTCAAGCATTGGAACAGGCTGCCCAGGAAAGTGGTTGAGTCCCCATCCCTGGAAATATTTAAAAGACACGTAGATGTGGCACCTAGGGACATGGCTTAGTGGTGGACTTGGCAGTGTTAGATTTACGGTTGGACTCGATGATCTCAAGGGTCTTTTCCTACCTAAATGAGTCTATGATTCGTGGAAAAAGGCCATTCCTTTCTTCACACAGTTCTGCTGTGAATTGGTTGAACAGATCATAAAACCCTCGACCCACAAATGTCATAATAGGGCATAAAGCAATAGGAAGCCCTGGAGACAGAGCCATTAATGATTGAAGTGTTTAACATCCTAAGCCAAAACTATGATTTGTACCCACCAAAGTGGACAAAAGCAGCTCATCTCTCTCCACCTCCCAAAAAAGAAAGCTATAACAAAGAAGTCAGAGGGGCTGAGAAAATCAGCTCTTTGGGCTCAATGTCCACTGTGCACTAGAGCTTGCTTGACTTCAGAATCACATATCATGCCTTCTCTGTCCCTAGCAAGACCTCAGTCATGTCTTCCACGTTGGTATTCCTAACACAGAAAAACTGAGAGGGAGAGATGGGGCCGAGTCAGTTTAAAGGGAGCCTGATGCTCCCTAAATGCACCCACAACTCTCTGCTCAGCAAATCGGGCTGTCTGGAGCCTGAATGAGAGCGTGTTCCTCTACCACAGAAGGTCAGTAAGATAAAAATAACCCCCAAAAGCCTACATTCAGCTTGGAAGCACAGTGCTGAGCCAGGGACAAAGATAATAGGAAAACACAATAGTTCCTCAGAGCAGCCCTAAAATAATAGATTATAAATGGGCAAAGGGGGAGGAGAAGGGATGGAGGGCTATTTTATCACTATTCCAAAAGCATTCAGAGGAAGTTAAATTGGGCTTCGTTTGATAGACAGCTCTCAAAAGCCAAAATGTGCTAAATATAATGCTGAATTACCCTAAATACAAAACATGTCATCAAGAGTCCCTTGGCCAGCAACTTTTAAATATCTGTGCTTTTTTGCCCCCCTCCCCTTGTTTAGCCTTTGCCCCATGACGGTTATTTGCCTTTCTGGAGAGCTTAATCAGGAGCTATTAGAGACAGCCACTCTCTAAGCTGTATAATGTTAAAAGTCCATTAGCTCACCCCAAGCGAGGCTGGCGGGAGGGAGATGATGTGCTTGCTGAAGTTGAACGAGCTATTTGCATGCTGAATATTTCTAATCACTAAGCAGTGCCAGGAGAACCCGAACATCATCGCGCTCAGCTGCCCAGTGACCTTTCCAATGCACTCCCTTTAATGCGAAACTAAGTGGCAAATCGTATCCAGCACTGAGCCTGCAAAAAGGGACAGATGGATGTTTTTAAGCAATTCTAGGCGCCAACTATGCACACCTTTAAAAAAAAAAAAAGAAAGAGAGAAAAAATCATTAGCAAAGTCTATCTTCCCCTTTCCCTCTGCCACATTCACTTGCATTATGCATGGATGCTTGTATTATGTATGGGTTAATAAAATATGACAGATGTCTGCTTATTTTCAGTTTGATCACAATCAGCTTGATCCAGCAAAGCACACAAACTTTTGTTTCAAGCACATTTTCAAGTGCCAATGGACTTTAATGGGATTTGGGCCCCGTCCTGTGACCCTCTAGCCCCAGCCACCACCTCCTGGACCCTTTTGGTCGGACTATCCAGCTGCCACATGCATATTCATCACTCTACCGCAAGCAGATTAGCAAGACACCCAAATAAACCTTCTTTACAGAAGCGTTTTCAGAGGATGCAGCTGAGTGGAGCCAGGTCTAAGCACCAGTCACAGCCTCCGGAGAGCAGAGCAATGTGACCTTCAGGAATCTCTGGCCTTCTGAGGCTTTTAGGTAGTCTTTTTTCCCCTGTATCCGCTGATTCAACAGAAAATTTAACCAACTGATTGGAAGCTGCTGGCTACTGGTGCCTGCTCGAGAGCTTGGCAAATAGCACCAGTACAGCATCTTGCGTGAAGCCAGCCACCCTGTGCTTGTTTTAGAGCACGATGCCCACAGAGAGAGTTTGGGGACCATTTCATTTGGCCCACAACACCGGCCAACAAAAGCTGAAGAAATATCTCATGTCAAGAGTGACTGCTGCCTGTCGGTGCTTGCTTCAGGCACTGCTCAGTCAATTTGTAGCAGACACAAGCCTGTCTCACAGCATACTATCAGCCTCCAAGACCAAGAAGTAGAAGGGCACAGAGCTTGGATGCCTCTGTTGAGCCCAGGACCACCATAGCTACCAAAGCAAGGTTGCTCTACACTGGAACAAGGCAATGAGGGAAAGTCCAAGAATTTAGATCAGAATTAGAGCTATTTCTCAGAGTGACAGAAGGACAATAGAAAAGACAGATTGTTAAAAAACAGCTTTTGAGGACTGACTTCTATTTTGGGCAGTGGATGGTTAAACACCCGTCAGTATTTTGCCGAATCTCATGCAAATAGTGACTCTGATGCTCAGTTGTAGTTTTCTTGTTACAGCACCATTTCTCCAGGCTAGAGTATTGGAAAACGTGGAGAAACCGATTTACCACAGCCAGCCAAAAGTGACTGAGGCTTCACATAACATGCTTGAAGGAGCAGACTGCAGGCTTTCACAAAGCTCTTGGGCTGTTTGTTGTTCCCTTCTGCTCTAATTTGACTACTCCCCCCAACACAGCAAAAAGAGTACCACCCCCCACTGGCTGGTGTTTCTGTCAGTTCAGCAGCAGCTCAGGTGTCCCCCTGAAGAAGTGTCAGGTTCTTCAGGGTCTCCCAAAAGAAGTGACAACAACTGGAACCAGTGAAATGAGCTGCTTCTCTTATTGTGGTACTGGCCAGAAGCCCTATGGAAAGGGAAAAGGCAAAAGCTTGTCCCAAGAGTAGGACCACAGCCAGGACCCCCAAGGAGGCTCACATTGAGAAATGGAAGTGGAGCCTCTGAAGGGCACTTTTTCTTCATCCACATCTTCCTGCTGCCTCAAGGTCAGACCTTCTTGGCTGTGACTCCCTCTCCTTTTAGCAGTGTAGGAGGGCCGTACTATGCAGCCAAATACATGGGACCTCCTACATTCTTTCACATGCCACCAGCCCCTCACTAATTGTCCTGGTCCTTTTGCAATCTCATCTGCCAAAAGAGAGGTAGCTAATGGGCAAAAGAAAAAAACAAAAACAAAAAAACCCCTATCTTCTTTATTCACACTACCCCCATAGCTGTGGACGCAGAACTGAAGCTCCCATTGAGACACGGGCTCACAGCACTGACTCATCTCCTCTTTCCTAGTCAGTAGGGAAGATGACTTGCCTACTGACTAGGAAAGATGATGCTTTAAACATGGTTAGTTTAAAGCAAATCCCCTCTTCAGTGTTTGTCAGATTGGCCAAGTCTTTAGACCCATGAAGTTGGGTGCTCTAAAATGCTTGTACGAAGAACTTCCCAGTAGGAAAAGCACTATAGTCCTCTTGAAACTTGGGGCAGGTAGTGAAGAATAATAGGTTGTTGGTATCTAAACCAACTCATGACTTTGAAATCCCACATAGAGACCTATGCATTTTGCAAGTCTGTCCCAGCATATACTCAAAGGCAAGAGGGGACAGTAGGAGAGGGAGAAAACAGAGCCTTTGGTGTTCTCTGATGTAGAAACCACACATCACCTCTCCAGGCTGGCAACCTGCTTCATTAAATTGAGCTATAGTACAAGGAAAGGAGCAAATACTAGGCTGATGTTCCAAATCACCTGGAGGTTAGGATTCTGTCTCCCTGCAAGACAGATGGTCCAGTCAGATGATATAATGTTTCTCAGACCTACCTGGGAAATTGCTTTCCAGTCCAGTAAAAAGCCAAGCCTCTTCACCCCCACAAAAAAAACCCAACACACACACATTTTCCTCATAATGCAGGAAGAACAAGATGGATACTTTTCAAAATGTTTTTTAATTAAAACCAAAAAAGGAGCACACACCAGAGCTTGATGTGGGCTAGCCAAACTGCTGGTCATCAGGACGTTGAAGTGGCATGAGGAAGGCTGTGTTTCTGCTTAACTCAGGAGCACCGGCACAGACGCTGGGACTCTTGGAAAAGTACTCTGCCTGCCAGGCTACTGCTGCTTTGTGCTGAGCAGATCTCTCTCATGTGGTGATGGGAAACTTCATCCTGGAGCCCAGGCTCTTTTTCCAACAGGCAGAAGTCCCGGAGACTGGGGAAAAGACCATTTCAAAGAATCTGCATTATCCAAGCACTTCTGGAGAGGATTCCCAGTCGGTTCCCCTGCCTGCTCCAGCAGGTTACACAGATTTAAATAGAGACTCATCTTTGGCAATAGCCACACTGGTAGGACCCAGTTCTGCTTCTGCTGAAGTCAATACGTGTCCTTTCCCAGCCCATAATGGCAGCTGCACTGGGGCTCACGATCACTAGCCAATTGTGCTTTAAAGTTAAATCCTCATCCACTCCACCTAGCCAGCAACTTCTGAGAGCTTCTTCAGGCTCATGTAAGCGTGTACCAGTAAATTCAGGTAAATGTGAACATCTTGGCTACAGCAATGGGATGAAGTTTTCAAATATGCCCAAGAAATGGAGGAGCCAAAGTTTCGTTTTAAGACATGACTTGGGCTCTAGATCAGCTACTGAAACCTCCCTGCCATCTAATAAAGCAGTTTCCAAAGCTGCTGGTGTGTTGCTCCACCAGCCTGGTTTCTTTACCAGAAAGGCTGGGCTAAAAAAGTGACACATTTTTCAAACACAATTTTTATCCGTTAGAATTTACTAGATATGCACCTCATTTGTCTGTCAAATATTTAAAAAATACTTCGACCTGCTCTAATAATCACATTTCAAAACATGCATCAAGTTTGGATCAGAACAGCTTCTCTGGGATAATTGGTAAGCCCAAATTGCTGATTTAAGGCCTAAATATCAGTCACTGGCCAGCCAGCCACAAAAAGTCACTCTATCCTTGAACTCTTGGAATTATTTTTGGCTCAGACTAACCCTTGTTACCATACATCTTATCCTACACACAAAAGGAAAGCGTATGTGTTTTTCAAGGCTCCTGTTGCACCACAAGTTTACATACAAACACAACTTCTGCAGACATGAGACCAAAGTAAGATCTCATATGTCCCAGGGTAAGTCAGAAAGTCCACAGGAGTCAAGGGAATGGTAACTGCCATAAAGGAACAGGCCTAATACATGCATTACAGAAGCAAGGTAGCTCCTTTGCTCGAGGTCTGGCTGATTCACTTGCACATACCACTGCTTTAGCATTACATCCTTATCTAATGGTAAACCTGTTTCAACAACATGCAATACATATTAATGCAATATGCACTGCAACACACAATACGCATCCAAAGAAATACGCCAATGCAAAAATCTGACTTCTCACACATAGCAGGGCTAACAAGGAAGAGCCTTTTACAAAAGACAATCAAGAAATCACCTGAAACCATGAGACCCGAGGGGCCTCAAGCAATCTGCAATACTGAGACCTAATAACAGATGCTAATTCATGAAAGAAACACAAACAGTGGGACTGAGGTAATGGCAGAGATTTCATTAGTGCAATTAACATTTATAATGGTATGTTCTTTAATAGAATTTAAATAAGGCTTTGAATAATTACACACACTAAAACTAACATTCCATAACCTTATTCCGCATGGAAAAGCAGCAGAAACAACCCTCTGGACTGTACAAGGTCCAATTATGAACAATTACATTCAAAAAGTAGATCAAAACAGAAACAACTCTTTCCCCCAAAGCTGCATCATCATCTTTGAAGTCAACTTTCTCCCCTAGTGTGAGAAGTGTGAAGAACAGACGAACTGGGCTTCAGCCCAGTAGATTTGGCCTTGTCAAATTACCAGTAGCGCTTTCCAACCCAGAGTATCTTCTCATTTCTTTAGGGTGATGGAAGCTCATGGAAAAGGAAGTGAATTTCCAAAGCAACGGAAGGTGAGTTCTGCCTTCCCCAGGCCCAACAATGTACATAAATTATGGAAGCTATGTCAGATTGTGGCATGTGTGTTTACAGTGCATGTTCTCCTTTAGAAACTACTCACAGACAATGGGGCTGGGTGAGCAAAAAAAATCAAAGCAGCATATGAAATAGTAATATACTGTTTCAAAATCTGCACCGTCCTGCAGAACCAGGAATTATAATTTATTCAGATTGCTCTCAACAGATCCAATCTACGCTGGATATGTAAAAAACAAGAGACTAAGTCATCAAGGAAAACCAAACAAAAAAACCCTGCACACTGCAAGAGTTTTTAAAAATGAAACAAAAGAAAAAAATCCCAGGAAACGTTGACGAAAGCTCAGAAAAATTTATCATCAATTCTGAAGTGGGGCCTTGTGACATCATCTGGGTTAATGAAGACGGAGATGGACTTCCCAGGGTTCTCAGTCACTAGCTGTTGCAACTTTTTGGCTAATCGGTCATCAGGCTGGTTGGTGTCC
The DNA here is from genome assembly GCA_013398915.1 of Dromas ardeola. NCBI lineage: Eukaryota > Metazoa > Chordata > Aves > Charadriiformes > Dromadidae > Dromas > Dromas ardeola. The sequence goes on from VYZM01021023.1 coordinate 556,334, forward strand.
CCTCCATCTGACTGTGGGGAGGGGATGCTGGTGGTGCTGCCCCGCCGTTGGAGCTCTAGTGTTAGCCGGTTGGCTGCTTTGACATGTTCGATGGCAGTTCGAAGGTGTTCGGCAGGGTCTGAGCGGACTGAGGACAGCTTCCGCGCATGCAGCATGACAGTTTCTTCAGAGAGATGTTCCAGCATGTTGCACTGGGGGATGAAATAGTTAGGGCACATCTTGTTGACCAAGCAGTGCTGGAGATCATCAATGAGACCCAGGAGGAAATGGGCTGCATAATCCTCCTGGGCCAAGTAGCTGGCTGGTAGCCTGTCACATGCCCACAGCATCATGCTCCGCAAGTGATATGGACTAATGGCTTTGGGGCGGGACAGCAATTTGATAATGATAGCTTTGCAGGCCTGATAGGCTTGCATGAGGCTGCTGGAGATACACTTTTTCAGCTGCACTTCACTTCTGGCAAATGACAGCCTCCATTCATTGTCCTTCTTCCCCTTGTAGGAACATGCAGGCACTAAGTAAAACCCACTTATGACTTCCTCCTCTGTGATCTTCCCATCCCAGAAGTGGTTCTCCATCAGCCAGCTCTGGGCCACAGCTGGCCAACCTTTGAAGGACACCACAGGGACAATGTCGTACAGCATGCGGCTGCTGCCCACTCCCAAAATGATGGATATGATAGTCCCATTCTTTTCTACCTTCTCCACCTTTGGCATCCCTCGCTGAGGCTTTTTCTGGATCTCGGAGAGGACAATGCTAATGGAGTCATAGAACCAGTCTGCAACTTTTGTTGGAGAGAAGAAATAATTGGTAGCTCCATTGATATGGTCCACGATCGTGCAGCAGTCCTTCCATTTGCTGATAGTTCCTTCATCAAACAGACGCAGGCTCAGCCAGGAGTGGCACAAAGCCGAGTGGCGCATGTCCAGAGTCACTGGTTGGTTACGGTCATGCAGCTTCAGTGCGGGCACAAGCAGGGTGAAGTCCATGTCATAGTCTGTGCCTCGTGCATAAACATTCAGCTCATCAAGATCAATGTCCACCACACCTTCCCGCACACCGCCTGAAAGCAGCAGGTACTCGTTGGCTACAGGCAGCTTCTGGTCAAGTTTCTGAACCATGCCTGCAAAAGAGAGAAAGAGAAGTCCTTTCAAGAGAAGGCAAACAGATCTGGGGTACAGGATTTAACCAGGATTAAAACTCATCCCATGCCGAACAGGAAAAAAAGCAACCAGAGGTATCCATCGCTGTTCATGCAACACAAATGTATACATCCGGCCCAGCACCCAGACAACCTTCAGTCCCACCTGACTCAAGGTGGGACTCTCCTGTGCTCCTGAAAATGGGTGAAGCTCATCCTAAATAACATACTAGGAGTAACGGAAAAAAGCAGAAGCCTCTGTAAAACACACCAAAGCTACCTCCAGGACTAAATTTAACTTCTTAAACACTTTTAAAACAAATTTTCCCAATACTGTTGCTCATTTCCATGGTATACAAATGCTTCCCTGACATTTCAAAAAGAAAAGAGAATATTAATTGACTCACTATTCTCATTTTGCATTTCCTGGCAGATGAGGTTGCTAAACCGCTCTCTATTACATTCCAGAAGTCATGGCAGTCTGGTGAAGTCCCTGAGGGGAAACATAATCCCCATTTTCAAAAAGGGAAAGAAGGATTAACCAGGGAACTATAGGCCAGTCAGTCTCACCTCCATGCCTGGCAAAATTATGGAGCAGATCCTCCTGGAGGCACTGCTGAGGCAGAAGAATAATGAAGAGGTGATTGGGTACAATCAACATGGCTTCACCAAGGGCAAATCATGCCTGACAAACCTGGTGGCCTTCTATGAGAAGGTCACAACATCAATAGACAATGGGAGAGCAACTGACATCATTTACCTGGACCTGAGCAAAGCCTTTGACACTGTCCCGCACAACATCCTGGTCTCCAAGCTGATAAAATATGGGTTTGATGGATGGACAATTCAGTGGATAAAGAACTGGCTTGATGGCCGCACCCAAAGAGTGGCTGTCAATAGGTCCATGTCCAAGTGGAGACCAGTGACAAGTGGAGTCCCTCAAGGATCAGTACTGGGACCGGTCTTGTTTAACATCTTCGTCAGCGACATGGACAGTGGCATAGAGTGCAGCAAGTTTGCCGACAACACCAAGCTGTGTGGGGCGGCTGACACGCTGGAGGGAAGGGATGCCATCCAGAGGGACCTTGACAGGCTGGAGAGGTGGGCCCATGCCAACCTCATGAAGTTCAACAAGAACAAGTGCAAGGTCCTCCATCTGGGTCGGGGCAATCCCAAGCACCGATATAGGCTGGGCAGTGACTGGCTTGAGAGCAGCCCTGAAGAAAAGGACTTGGGGGCACTGGTGGACGAGAGGCTCAACATGAGCCGTCAGTGTGCACTTGCAGCCCAGAAAGCCAATCGTATCCTGGGCTGCATCAAGAGAAGCGTGGCCAGCCGGTCGAGGGAGGTGATTCTCCCCCTCTACTCTGCTCTCGTGAGACCCCACCTGGAGTACTGCATCCAGTTCTGGATCCCCTACTACAAGAAAGATATGGACATGCTGGAACGTGTCCAGAGGAGGGCCACGAGGATGATCAGAGGGCTGGAGCACCTCTCCTATGAAGACAGACTGAGAGGGTTGGGGTTGTTCAGTCTGGAGAAGAGAAGGCTCCGAGGAGACCTCATTGTGGCCTACCAGTATCTTAAGGGGGCCTACAAGAAAGCTGGTGAGGGACTTTTTAGGATGTTGGGTAATGGTAGGACTAGGGGGAATGGATTAAAACTAGAGATGGGTCAATTCAGAATGGACGTTAGGAAGAAGTTCTTCACCATGAGGGTGGTGAGACACTGGAACAGGTTGCCCAGAGAGGTGGTGGAAGCCCCATCCCTCGAAGTTTTTAAGGCCAGGCTGGATGGGGCTCTGAGCAACCTGATCTAGTGGTAGGTGTCCCTGCCCACGGCATGGGGGTTGGAACTAGATGATCTTTAAGGTCCCTTCCAACCCTGACAATTCTATGATTCTATGATTCTATGATTTTCTCTCTGGTTTTAGAAAAAAGCTGGACGAGCATCAGGGAGTTGGTTTGTGCACAAGTGAAAGAATACCTACAAATGTTACTTCAAGCAGATCTGATTTTACAATTTGCTTTACACTTACTGATGAACAAGGCAACATGAACAGAGGCAACACGTCCTCCTCTTATGGAGAAGTGGAGCAATTACAGAAGCCAGCTCTGAAATTGGTTCTTCAAGCTATAATGACGGTATCGTGCCATAAAATATCCGATCAGCTCCCCAGAGCACAGTCATGAAGACAGATTTCAATTTTCATCACCAAAATCAGACTCTTCCCTTCACCCTGCACTGCCCGCACCAGTTGCGCGAAGCCAGTTTTTCACTGTGTATTCTATATATACCACTATACTCTGCTCACAGCACGCAAACAGCAGACTGAGAAGAGACCCCACACAGTAGCTGAGATATTAGCACCTCATTCCATGTTCAAATTAGGCTTAAAATTGAGTTCTGTACTTTGAGTATTCTGTAGTCTGCTTCTGCTATCTGGGCTGTTTCATTCCTGGTGCTCATTCTGTGGTTAAATGCTCTTGATTCCTTCCCAGCCTCAGTTCAGACAAGACACCCAGGCCACGAGGGAACTAAGGCCAGTGACTCTGAATGGAGAAGCTGAATCTTTTATGCAAAATGGACATATCACTATTTCTTACAGGCACAAATGTACCAGTTTTTGTTAGCATGCATTACTTACTACCTTCTGAAAGGCACTATAGTTTGTTTATATCAAGAGTGGTCAACTGGAGACCTTCCATTACGAGGAAGCCAGTCTTAAGAGACGCACCAGCGTGAATAAGTAGCTAGAGGCATGACGAGGTGAGCCAGAGAGCTGCCGATCACACTGGCAGACCAGGAACGGGCATAGTCCCAGGTACTGCAGAGCCTTTCCTGAGTTAATGCATCCCCATGGGATCACAGATATTGCCTGAACTGAGCAGGTCTCCCTAGCAGAGTGCAGCAGCACCCCAAAGTGCTGAGTGCTACACTGGCCTAAGTGGCACTGCAGTGCTTTTGGGGAGACTCACCTGTCCTTTCCTGCGTGCTAGAACAGGGGCAATGAAATGCTACCTGCATGCACACAAGTAAACTATAACCAGAGCAAAATCTACAGCTATGCTTACACTGATTCCTTGGAAGAGCCAAGGGGACTGTAGGAAGAGGCCTGTGTGTGAAGGGAAACGTGTCTTGGGGCAATATGCAGGGTAACTGTTAAATCCCCCATGTGAAATTCCTTGTTAAATACACTTTACCTGTTTTATTGCTTCCAAGAGCACTGGACCCAGTCCATTTTGCTGCACTGAGCCGGGACGATTATCCTGCCAGGCAGGCAAGGACATAACCCTTTCCATTTCATGCAGCACCAGAGGCTGCAAGAGAAGGAAATAGCTTTGGAGGAGTGCTAAGAAACTCTTCCTGCTAAATCCTGAGCTAATTCCATTCTGCAATCTTGCCCCATGCTGTGCCATTCGTCCTTAAAGGGTAATAATCAAGAAAAGCTTCTGTCAACCTCAAAGACATTTTCTGAGGCTTAGATACACAGTGGGCTACGTTACCCTGATCTATGGAGGAGCAAAGCCTTGTGCAGGCTTCTCCACCCCTGAGGCCAAGTAAGTGGCAGTCACTCCTTCGTTGCACCTAGAAGAAGGGGATTTCTAATGGGTACCTAAATTGACGTGACTTGTAGAGACGGTACTGACACACTGCTTCCAAATCCTGTCCTGGAACCAGTGCAAGCAGCCTTGGTGCTTTACACCTCAGTTGTAAGCTCAGTCCAATACCCATGGAATGGAGTCTGGGTCAATCCCATCACAGGGACAGAGAGCAGTTTTTTCTTTCCAAGCATCCAGATCAGTACTGACCCTTACTGTGGGGCAGCACAGCTATTCAGGATATGCAGGGTCCTGATGGCCGATCCTGCCTCTACACTGACCCAAAATTTTCCGCTCAGGACTGTGATCTGAAGCATCTGCCATGCAGATCTGCAGATGTTCCTGTGAGAGGCAGACAGAGTGTAACTGTCCTACGGAAGAAACTGTTCAAACCCACAGAATTCAATAAAGGATGCATTTTTCTAAATATTTTTAAACTTGAAGGATGCAAAATGTCCTGTGAAGTTCTGTAGTGTGCCCTTTGCACCAAAATTTCTATCCTATGGTGCTCCTAGAGGCTTTGACTGAAAAAGAAAATCATACGATTTTTCTAAAAGGTAGAGATTCCCCAGTACGGAATCTATAGCAGGATGAGTTGCTTTCCTTGGCCTGAAGATATCCTCTGTCCTTATGTGGGCGCGATAGACTTGAGAGTCTGACACCATTCAACCCCTGCTTTCTAAATACACCATGCTCATCTGCCTGGAAAATAACAGCGAACACGTATGATCAACCTCCAAAGCCAGATGAAAGCAGAAGCCACTCCTGCAACGTTAGTTCTGCACCTTCTTACAGCACTCCTGCCTTCGCTAGCACAAAGCAAAGCTTGCACTGGACAAGGCCTGTACAGCCTGCTCTACTGCTAAAGGGGTTACAAAATGCCAGCTAGCACAGAGGAGGCTTCTGCGTGGAAAACATTTCAGGAGGAACCACCCCATACAGTCAAAGGCACAGCTCCCACAGAAGAGACACTTCCCTACAGCAGAGAAAGAAAAGAGAGCACCAGTTTCAAGCATCCTTGCAATAGGAAATGGTTTCTGCCCACAGAACACTCTTTACACTTCCTCTAGAAAGAAGATGTTTTGTGTGCTCTCCATTGAGCCTAGTTTGCAAGGCTGAAGACCTCCTGTAAGGGAAAGGTGCCATATGCTGCCAATAAGTCACTTCCCCCCCCCCCTCCAGAACTCTAGGCCTACCCGCAGAGGAGGAATACAAAAAAAATATAAATATCAGGCAAGGCTACAGGAAATGATCCAATATCATCAATATCGCTCTAGCTGGCTGGCTGGTTGGCAATCCAAATGCTTGAGCTCTGCCTGGCACAGAACTTCCCCTTCAAGTCCTGGACCGACAACACCTTCATCTCTGCCACAGAGTTAGAGAAGGAATTTTTGCTAGCAGATCATAGCAGCATTGCTGATCCAATTTAAGCTGTGGAGCAGGGGGTTGAGATGAGGTCCCCTTGAGGAAAATATATTTAGAATAGGCATAGAAAGTTCTATAAATAGTTGAGATGGCCAAATTCAGGATTCACTAAGGCTTTAGGGGTTTGCAATGTGTTCAAACTGCCCCCTTTATTCATAAATCTATTTGAAATGTGAAGGGGTTTCAAGGAATCCCATTAGCCAACATTGTATGGCATACATTACCCTGTCACAAAGCTTTCATCCCAAGTTTCAACAGCCCAAACACAAGCTGAGAGAACCACGTGCACAACAGAACAACAGAAGCAGGCGCTCCAGCTCAGCAAGCATGTAAGTGCAAATACAAAGAAGAAAAATATCAAGATTGGTACTTGACCCAAGCACTTAAGATAACAGCACCAGTAGGACATTTAAGTTCTCTTCTTTCCACCTCAGTACCAAGACCATCTGGGAGGAGAAGGGAATAGGGGTTAGAAATAACCTTATGAAATTTGTAGAAGCCCTGTGCAGTTGTCTGTAAAGACTGAACCCAGAACTTGTACTGTCAAACAATTTTATTTTAGCTGAAGGACCAGCTCTTGTGGCATCAAAGTAGGTTCATTGATAGTTAAGAAGTCCCTTGCTGCTACCAGGCAAAACACATAATTTGTAGTCATATCTTGTGTGGCATGTTCTCTTGAAAAGGTTGTTTGGCAAAGCTGGTATTTTGCTAAGTAAGAGATTCATGTGCAGTTACCACTTCTGTCTAAAGCACCTTAAAGAAGTTTTGTTTTCCTAGCTGCGTACCTAGTTTAAGACCTTCCCAAGCTATAAAACTTGACATCATAACAGGTAAGTATGCTTACAAGCATGAGAAACGCAGGGAATATGAGAATTAGGAGCAGCGCCTGTAGGCCAAGCTTGCTGGCTCGTTTACTGAACAGTCAGTTCAGAATAACACAGGTGAGCAAATTACTGCTACAGACAGAATTTCATTCTATTGTTGTTCCTTCAGTGGCAGGAAAATAGGATTTATTTCTACTCCAAGCACTGTGATACAAGGAGAATAAAGACAGAGAAAAGAGATTTTACTTTTACATAACACCTACATTTGGGATACATCTTTGAATGAACTGGAGCTCTGAGGCACACGACACAGAGACTATTCTTCCCATTTAAAAAAGGCAATGCAAAGATGCTCTCCGTCCATTACAGAATTTCAGATGAAATGATTTAACGACCATTGCAGTCCATACTGGGATCTGCTCCTATTTCACGACCAGCTTTGTGTAAATAAGGAGTAACCTACCGACTTGTCTCTGAAGAAACTGACCACAAGAAATATTACACAAAAAATTATTTCTAACATACGCATTTCCTAATTAGGTGTTCCTTCTTGAAGCCTTCCTTTCTGATGCCTTAGATACACAATCATTGCCATCAAAAGAAAATGTGAGCAAAGAAAGATGCCATTTTGTTAGTCTAACATGGTCTCATCAAACTGAATGGGGTGAAGTTCAGGGCAGTCACTGAATTAAGGGACGCTTCTGATGCATGGGAACTAGACAGAGGTCAAAAGAGCAGTGGGGTGCTCACAAAGGCTCCACAAAGGCTCCACAAAGGAGAATTTGCAGAACCTTGCATGCAGAAGCATATCATTGGAGCTCTTCTGGGAGCCAAGCCAGACCCAGGCACTAGCTCTGCACTGCTCCTGCTCTCCAACTTAGACCCTAGCATCTTGCTCACTTTCCACACCAGCCTGCTGGGGAGGAGACAGTCCACACAGTACACAGCCTTGATTTTCTTTCTTGACCCCTGCATCACCCACTCCTCCTGCACAGCCTACAAGACTCCCTGTACACTGCTGACACCATGAGTTACTGAAACATCCCTGTGCTTGCAGACTTCCTGTGCCACGAAGGGCTTGCAAGCTGGCTCAGAAAACTAATGTGGTCCCTCACAGACCATCTTCAACTTCTTAAGATCATAAATGTATTCTATACATCACCAGCACAGGAGGCAAGCAAGAGGCTACTAAACCATAAAGATACGACGGCCAGGCTGCTGAAGACCTTTAGGGGCATGATGAACCCCAGACGCATGTAAATGATGCACACAAAGTTATCTGTGGGATATAGAGCCAGGAGCTTGCCCTTTCTCTCCAGAAGGAAAAGGCCCCAGATTAATGGCAAGGGGCTAGCTGCAGCCCGCGGGTGGCTGTGTAGTGCAATTCAGCAAGTAAAAGCGATGTTAGCTGCTGCTCCTCATTACCGAGCTTCCCTGCTCACCTCTTGACTTTGCCATCTAATCTGATTTGAGAAGCAGCACAAGTCTGTGTAACATCAGCTGTTAAAAATAGCTGCAGCACAGAATAAACATGCCTGGTACCTGCCCTTCAGCCCCACACTGGAGTTCAGAAGATGCCACAATACCCTCTGCAACCCTGCTCAAAGACCCAAAGCACTGTGGGTTCAGCCCAGGCACACAGTGCTGTCTGTGAACGATCAGAAGAACTGAGCACTCTGATGCTCTACACGCTTCAACACATGCACATGCACAGAAAAAACCCCAAGGAGATCCGGACAAAATTAGAAGCATCCTTCTCCCCACTCCTCTCTCTCACACACCAGGAGAAAGCCTACAGAATTAAAACTGAGATTTTCTCTAGAGAAATCCAACACCTGAGCTGGCATTATCATTGATATCTTCTTCCCCCCGTTCCTTCTTACTTTGCAGGTAACTTAATCTCCACAAAACAAGAGGTTTGGATGCCCATTTCCTCAATCAATTGCAATGATGTGGCGTTCTGGCACTGATCGTCAGCTGACCTTGCATTTAAAATGTGCCCTCTCCAAACCATTAGCTTGTGCTCTAGCAGAAGTCTCCTGTTACTTGCAGCCAGTCTTGCACAGACCTGACTATTGTCTTAAGCAACACTTTTTAGTAATCATATTGAAAGAAAGTGAGCATCATGCTGCTGCTATTGCACCCCCAGCACCTGGCAAGAAACATAGGTACATACCCCTCATAAAAGAAATCAGAAAGTCCCCACTGACATCAATAGGGCGGTATGTTTAAATTCCTCCATAGACCCAGCCAGGGCCCTGGGGCAAGCAAACTCCCACTCAGGGAAGCTCTCCGGGAGGGTTCCAGGAATCAATCATGTCTCTGAGGAGACCAGAAATGCTAGGAATTACTTTTGATTCAACAGATCTGATTTGCCCTTATTCGTTCAGCACTTCCAGCAAGAAGCAACACAGAGGCTTTGTAGGGAAGCTTGCCCTGTGGCACTGCGCGCCCCAGCTCCATGACTATTTCCTGGGATATGCAGAAATGAGTCACTGGGAAACTAACTGTGGGGATGCAGAGGCTGAGCCCAGGATCTAAGACAAGCTGAGCCCAGCTAGGTTTGCAAGGATCTGACATACCTGCTGCTGAAGGCAAGGGCAGAGCCCATTCCTCTCACCAGGGTAGTCAAAACCCACTATGCTGGGTGTATGCCCCCTTGTGCTCCCTGGCAGCCTACGGAGAAGACACATACAAGGGAACTTCCTTGTATAGGTGATCTCTTCTATAGTGAAGGCTAGGGATCACCCACATATACTACTGCCTCCCTCCTTGCTACTGTTTAATCCTTCCACAGGACCCAGCATAGTCAGGGCTCTTGAGTTTTCCTCCCAGTTCTACCCAATTTGATACATAACCTTGGGCATGCCTTTTTTCCTTCTATATAAAATCATTACCCTCCTGTAAGCCCCAAATGCTAAGGATGTTTGACCTCCTGAATGCTCAGAAAGTACTTGGAATTGCTCAGACAGCACTAACCACACACCAGATGTTATTAGCAGAGAACCAATCTGAAAGCCTATGATAAATCTCAGGATCCTCTGCTTTGTCCAGGCAATTCTTACCCTTGACTGCTAAAAGAAATACATGAAACCCAAGGCTAGTCAAAAAAAAAAAACAAAAAAACCCCACACTTTTGTCATTTTTTGTAAAGACACTAGACAGGCACTCTGCAGTTCCTTGACAATTCTGCTGCAAACAGCAGATCCTACAGAAGAGGAATATTGTTTAAAGGACAGATCACCACAGAGGTCTCCCAGCTATGCCCCAGTGTTGTGCGTTGAATTTCAGGGGCTTCTTTAAGACAGGATGGAAGGCCGGCTCCGATGCAGCTGGATTGCACTGATTCTTCTGTTTCCCTTGGTAATTGCAAATCTATTTATGAGCAGCACAAGTTTTTATTACGCAGAAGAACTGAAAGAGTCAGCTCTTTAGGAGAGTCTTTAGTTACAAAGCACATTTTGAGAGGACTGTTGGCGGAAGCAGGCAGGGGGTGGGAGGGGAGTGGGGAGACTGAACTGTGTGATACCAGTTTAGTCAAATATGAGAGGTGAACGAAGGAAGCTGCTCTTTGCAGACTGATACACCAGTGTCCTACTGATTCTGCTCCTTTTAGAAATCTTGTGATATGGTGACAGAACACACTGCAGGGACCCAGCACCCCCTTATAAAAGAAATCAGCTTCTTTCTCCAAAGTCTTCTTTAAAAACAATCTTAAAAGTAATGTCCCAGTTTTTTTCCAGTTCCCATGTGCCCTGGCAGAAGGTGCTCAGCTAGCTGAAATCCTGTACGGCAATGCAGAGGGGTGTTTCATGGTGCAAGGGGAAAAAAGAAAAAATAAATAAAAAAAAAGAAAGCAGCAGCCCAGATTCAAAGGGTGGGCCCATACAGCAAAAGGCTGTGCCGTCACAAACACCCAAACCCACCCTGGCACCAAAATCAGCAGTGATGCTGCTGCAGTGACCTGTTTGGCTAAAATACTCAGGTCTGAGAGACTACAATAGCAGGGCTAGACTCCTTCCAGAGCTGGAACCAGCACTTTCAGAGGGAGGCCCTACATCACTGTGCAACTCTACTTTGGATAGTGAAGAGTTTGAGTCACCCTCCAAACTGACGCTGGGTTTCCATCCTGCCAGTCTGTTTATCCAACGGACTTACTTCCAGAGTCATATTAGCCAAACTAAGAGTGTCTGAAAGCTGAAAGCCTACAAAGAATATGAACTGCAAGTCAAGGAGGTGCTTTAGGGTCTGAAGAATATGTGTGATGAGGTCTGAGAGCAGCTGACAAGCAGAACAGAAGGAAGAAGGGGCAGCAAATGTGCTTGTAAGAACAGCTTGCTGCTACACCCTGCTTAACAGTGTACACTGTCCATACAGTGTCCGTATTTTTAAGTGTGCATAACACGTAAAATTCCCTTCGGAAATGGCACAAGATGCTATTTATCCTGGAACTGCAATCCCAGAGATAAAATCTGCCAGGGGACAGATTGCTTTATCAGTTCCACCCTCTGGGACTGAGAGCACACATTTGGCAAGGGCTACATGGGGTTAGATGGGCCATTTCTGCTCACACCCATACGGAGCACTGCTGAGCATTCAGCAAGATGTTGCACTGAGGGAGACTCACCAGGACTCCTCTCTTGGATCTGCTTACAAGGGTAACAAGAGTGGGCACAAACCGGGTCGCGCTTCTTGAGTGCAAACATGCAGCTCCTTGCAGGAGAAGCTGTTCTGCCCTTATTTTCCTAGTACCTTCACTGTTACTGTGCTCTTTACAAGAGCATAACAACCTTAGTGAGGTACATAACACATACGTCTATCCTAGCATTCTGTCTCAGGCAACTGCTGCTCACTGATTTCAGGGCAAGAGCATAACAGCAAGGAAAGTACAGCGTAATAACTTTCCCTCTGCAACCTCCATGCAGTCTCTGGCTTTGGGATTTCCCAAACCAGAGGCAGTCTGGGAAATTTACAGCTTTATCTTTGACAACACTGATGGACTTATCTGCTGGGAATGTCTCTCATTGCTTTCTAAATCATTTATATTCTGGGTATAGTCAGTGCCTTGCAGCACCGTGTTTCACAAAGTACATGTTGTGTCAAAAAGTATTTCCTTTTGCTGGCTCACTAGGAAATGAAGAAACCCACCTAACCATGGCACCTTCCACAGATCACTCAATAATTTACATGGCTTAATCAGTCATCTTTCTTCCACATTGAAAAGAACAATTTATTTAAACTTTGTATACTTGATTGTCTTTCTCAGCACTTGTGTAGGCTCTAGTATTGCTACACGCTAGGTGAAATGAAATGATCACCACTGCACGTCACATGAAAAGGTGACTTCTGTGTGGATGTCTTCACAGTTCTCTGGGAAATACTGCAGCAGCCCTGCACTACACTGCTGGTTTGCTCAATGTAATGGAGTCCTCCTCCCCAAAATTTAATTTCACCTTCAAGATATTCTCCCTGAAGAAGCAAACACCAATCCCACCACTTTACAAAGGGCGCTGATGACACTGGAAAAGAACAGTACAAATAGGACAGGGGAAGGTTTTGGAGGCTGCACAGGAGAAAAAAGTCCCCAGCCTCCCTCAAGCTCTCATCCCAATCTGACTAGTCAGCACCAGGTGCTTCTCGCAGAAGACACGTGGCAGCTCTCCAGCGATGAGCAAAGCCATTCCCTTCCAGACCTGGGAACACATTCTCCTCTTGCTCCAAGCCAGCCAGAGGGGCACGTGTACATGTCAGGCAGAACTTGACTCCAAGGTTGCAAAAGCACTTTGGACTCCTCTGGGATGGTTTTCTGTTCTTAGTTACTGTCTGTCTAGTATCTGTTTGCCTGTTCTGAAAGGGCTAAGTTGCTATACCACTTTACGTTCCGGTGCCAGCCAGAGGGCTATGCTCAGAGGAATGTCACCATACCCTCATGTCCTGTACATAACAGACAAGCCTCCCTCATAAATGCACTTTGAGCTGTTCTGCCAAGCCGCTTGCTTACAGTTATCCAACACGCTGGAAATTCTCTCCCCAGCTGCTTAACCACCACCTTGTTTTCTGTTCCTGTGGCAGTTGTTTTCTACAAAGACAAGTCCCAGCCAGAGCAAATCACAGCACTATTCCTTATGAACTGTGCCTGAACCAACACTGCCCATCCTCAGTGCCTGCCTGTTCTGTACTAACAGCTCTACCTCACTGCAGAGCAGCAGGAGATTTGCCCTTGACTCAAAAATTCTTCACTATATCATCCAGCAAAGCTAAAACTTACATGTGGAGTGCACATGACAACAAACAGACATCAGAGGATTGATGGATAACTACAGCTGTAATTCAATATAATGTTCTTGATTTTCCCTTAAATTCCATCAAACTTGGCTCTTGGGGTCAATGACATGATCAGAATGGCATCCCCTTCAATCACTTTCATTCTCGTCATCTACCAATGACTAAAATCTATTGAGCTTTATACCACGGGACAGATCTGAAAAAGAGGGAAAGAAGGATGATTCCAGGAAACCAGTCAAGCCCCAAAAGAGCACTGGACATAGGGGAAATCTGTTCTCTGAGAGCAGAAGGAAAGCGTGTGTCTTCAGAAGCCTTTCTGAGGCACCTGGTGGAGAAGACGACAAGAAGTGAGTCCTCTCTCCAGCCCCCAGAATTCATTGGACTCCATCCATACAAGCCCGGCCTGGCCCTTTTGACAGGTCTTATATCCAAACACTGGAGGGCGCCAAGACAGATAGGCCAAATACGGCTAAGACACCCAGTGCCAGAACCACAGTATCATTTTTCTCTGTCCTTGCAGATGAACATGGATTGGACCAGAAAGGTGAGGCAGGGAATGCATAGATCCTTGGTCATAAAGTGCTGAAATCAAAAAGGCTTAAACAATACAGCTGTGTCTGAGATCATGAAGCTAGGACCAAGCATTCCTGCAGTACTAACCAACTGACCACCCACCACCGAGAACATTTCCAAAGGCATGTGGAGCTAGACGAAGTCACCTATATGAAACATATTTGTTAAGACTTCATGTACAGCATCAGCTGTATGAAAAGTGCTGGTTGGCTCCGATGTTCATGCAGAATTCCTCTTTGTCCACATCACTGGGGGAAGAAGCTATAGGCCAGATTTTCTGCTAGCAGGAAACAGAGCAGCTCCCCTGAAGTGAACGGGAACACTTGGCAGAAATTTCAAGGGCATTCCTTCTCCCTTTCCCTGGCAGACAGACAGAGGAAAACTTAAGCCCTCCAAACCTGCCTGTCCATGTCCCATTGCTCCTACCATCCTGCCCCAGCTTCATCTTGCAAAGGTCATATTTAACAGCGCACAAAAGCCAGCCGAAGTTTCTAACAGGGACTGTCAGACCCTAAATTCTCAGATTTTAGAGTAATTTATGTGCAGCTGAGCACTGTCATCTGATCTCCATCAAGCGCCAAGCTCACGGCCCCAGCAGCTGTCAAGGATCTCTTATCCCTGCAGCACAGACAGCAGCCAGGAAGCACAGGAGCAGGAACAATTAGCGTAAAAGAGAAAGGGAAAAGCACCCACTGCTACAGCAGAGTAGAACCTGGGCCACCTTGTGTGAAGGCATGCAGTAAAATGCCACTGTCGCACTAGCTCGGGACTCCAAAGGTGAAATGCACTGTGATCTTAAGAAAGCAACAGTATGAAGTCACGTAGCCAGCTAGTCCTGCAAGATCCAAGTATTGCAACTCCCCTCCTTCCCGTGTAACGCATGAATTGGCTGGTGGGAAGAAGGAGCGGATGGAGCTCTGAGGCAGGGGCTGGCAGTGCTCACAGCTAGCTGATGGCCTGTAAGCATTTGCAGTGAGATGTGGGCTGTATTTTTGGAGCAGTTCACCATTACCAGGAACAGGGACTGAAATGTTAGTAACAGTTCAGGTGTGAAGCACTCATGGCCCTTTGCACAGGACTCTCATCCCATTTTGCCTGCTCTGCTCACTCAGGAGAAATTCCAGCAGGCCAGCCCCACATCTGTCACCAAGCCTTTTTGTGCTTACCTGGCATGAAACAGAGCCTCACACACACATCTGTTTAGAGCAGGCCTGGTGATCTCTTGGCTCATCAGGATGACAGTTACATTGTGAGGTGAAGGAGAGAAGAGAAAGCAAAATTGTTGCTGATCAAATATAAAATTCACAAGGTATGTTCCAGGAAGCCATTCTCTCCAATAGCCTAGTCCCAAAGTCCTTTCTCATCTAAAATTCTAGGGGAATATGGACGTAAGCAAGATTTGGGTCCAGAGAAGTGTCAGAAACTTATGCAAAAGACCTCATGAAGTAGGATCTCAAAGTCCTCTTGAAATGGAAAGCTGACGACAATCAAAGCTCATTCTTCCAAATCTCATCTCCTATCAGGGCTGTGTCACCCTGGTGACTTGGGAAAGCTCAGGGGAGCAGGATCCCACTCACCAGTCCCCCCAAGCTTTAGGAGGCAGTGTCTCCAACCCAAACATCCATGAAATAAGAGGTGGGCCATGAAATCATAGCAATATGTTCACATTTCATTTTCTCCAGGCATTTTGGCAAGGAGGACAGAGGAAAGGCAGCTACCTTTGAAAATTCAAACCAATAATTAGTTCACTTAGCTTTCCCCTGAAAATGTGGTAACTAGAGATGCTCTGTTTGCACTCTGCTTTATTTAATAGAGAACCTCACATCACTCCAGTAATAAGCCTTAATGAAAGCCACAGTATACTGCAGTATTTTGTTCTAGCAGGTCTGTTGCATTTGAAGTTTCTCTCAAACGTTAAACTGCCTTCTTTATTGTCTTACACAGTGCATAATCTTGAAATTTAATCCCACAAATTGCCTAATATATCTGTAGCAATAATGAAAAACGCTAAAAAGATTTGTTCACAAGTGCTGATAAAGAAGCTAGGCTTAGAAGAGGCAGGTAGATGGATAATACAGACCCTTCAAATGAATTCAGTAAGAAATCTCACCTATATTTTATAGATGTTGCTGGGAAAACACTTTGTAAAATTTCCTGGTGGATGCTCAACTCCTGCGGGGCTTGCTATCCCTTGCATGAAAACACTTCCCAGCACAACAGGAATGGACACTGTCTGAATACAGTCCTGCTACACAGAAAGCAATGACTAACACGGTTCTCACTAGTTTCCAACTGACAGCTGGCCCCCTGCCCTGCGATTAATTGACAAACAAATAAGATTACAGACCTCCTAAATTTGCTAACAATCTATAGAATTAATTGCACAACGTAGAAGCAGGAATATTAGAGTGAGAGCTGGCGCTTTAACAAGGATGTTTGTCCCTGAAGTCAGACAAAGCTGATGTACAGCTCATGCCCAGAATACATCCAAACACAACCCTCCTGATTTGTTCCTGGCTGCACCTGTGGAAGGGGCTGGCAGAAGCAGAGACAGAGAAATATAGATTTGTAGCTGAAACCAATCAGCAACAAAACACAAGTTGTATTCTGAGCTGCGCTGCCTTTCTGGCTGGGGTTGTTCTGCTTATGCCCATGGAGACCTACCTTGTATGACTGGCTGGGCCCAGATTTGAGGCTCCAGCGAGCTCTTCTACCCAAATACATACTGCTTTGCTCTCCCCATCTCACAGAACAACCCACCAGAAGGAGTGTCACCATCAGGCAAAAAGACGTCTCAGATTTGCTTCCCGACCATGGATGGAAAAGATAATGTGTCATGCTAATGGGGTCTGAGGCACTTCCAAGCTAAGCTCAGACATCAGCCAGCCTTTATCCACAGGCAAGGCCCCGAGGAGGTCAAAAGTGTGCGGATTCCTAAAGAGGCAACACTTGCTTGTGCTCAGATATGCCATTGGCATTCTCTGCCTATAGAAAGGGGCACCACTAGGAGGACCCTGTAAAGTAGAATTCGTTGCTAAACTACAACTCCCTGCCCTAAATCATATTCTTCACACTTAGAAAGTAAGCAAGAAATATTCCACAGAACTTTGGGTTTGAGGAAGAACCACCATTTTTACCCCTTCCCAGAAATATGGCTTATGAAATCACGATGCAACTAAAACACGTCTCTGCTTTCCCGAGCCTAGGACATTCTACTTTGCTGCTGATTCTTTAGATCATAATATTAAGGTTCAATCTTATTTCAAGCTTTACTGACGAATACCCAGATACCTTAACAAGAAGACAGTAAACGTTCCCCCTTGCTATGGGCACGTTCATTGTCCTTCCGTGTATGAGATCCCCACAGAAGTTGTGAAAAACTCCATCAAAACTGGTACTTGCAATCATCTCTTCTGCCAGGAGATGGCAGGAAAGCATCAGTGTGACGGGGCTGCAGAACTCAGCAGGCCTATGGGATTTGTGAGCAGAGAGAAAAAGAACCGTTGAAAACAAAAGGCGATTAAGAGTTTTCACACTGCAGTATGGGCAAGGGAAGAAGCCACATGCAGGCATACAAACATCTTTCTCCGCCGCCTGCTAGGGTTTACAGTGAAGAGGAAGCCAGGCCTGGCACAATTATTGCTATGAGAGAAAAGAGACCTCCAGTACCAGGCTATCTTCTATAAAACCAGATTTGGTACGTATTTTTCATCTAGTGTATGTCAGAAGTCCTCTGATACTATACAGTGTACGGGGTGGGAGCAAGATGTAAATTTAAGACGGGATAAGCCAGAAGACAGACACCAAACCTGTCTACAAATCCTATTTAATGCCAGACTTCCAGCTTGCGATGACTGAAGGGAAAGGCCAGCATTTTGTCCAAGCCATCTGTACAGGGCTCCTTTTGTGTCATTTCCCTTTGAGTATTTATGCCACTCTACACAGCAGCACAACTGAGCCGGCAGTGTGCATCACGGCTTCAAAGCAGAACAATCGCTGTTTATAGAAGCATTGTTAAGAATTTATTGCTGGTGCATTTTAATAAGTTATGAAAAGAGCGGTGCTCTGAATGCATCATTGCAGGTAAATTTAGTTCAAAATTTAGATTTTCTATTTCTTCATCGAAAAGCAAGCAAACTCCCAGCAAGCACACACCTGCAGACAGGCAGAGGGGCTGTCTGTGTTCCTGTGTTCTACAGAAGCAGGTACTTGGGTTTAAGGACAGAGCCCTCCGGTGATCAGACTGAACACAGAGAAGGCAAAACCAACACCTAACTAATCAGTTTCCCTCACTTATTTTCATCCTCAGAACAGAAAGAATACAACAAAAGTGTTCTAGGAGCATTCAAAATTAAATGCAAAGGGGGTCAGGTAGGAATGCACCTAGAACCATGCTAAAAATGAGGAGCAGGACTGGAATTTTGGAGCTATTTCAGGGCAATAAATGGAGAGCCTACCTGCAGATGGCGGGGAAGAAAGCCTTAAGAAAAAGAAAAAAAACTACAGTGTTTTTGCGAAGTGGTATTTGCATGTTTTAATCCAGCCTATAAAATTTCTGAACTAAATATATTTAAAATGGATCCAAATAGCAAAGACATGTGAAAGCCAAAACTGGCTTCTTACTCAAAGAAATTTTATTCCTATTTTGTCAGTGTGACTCCTCAGAGATTCAAGATACAGACCTCTGCCGTGAGCAATGTACTGTAGAACAGGTAGGAGGTTACAGCATGACTCCACTGGCAGTACCGAGGTCCATCAAACTGTCTGTGTGTCAGCAGAGTTATGGGTAAGTGAAGGAACAAGTCCAGAGTGGTTAGTGGATGCATTTAATGCAGCCTTAGAGGTATGTGCTCTAACACACACAGTTGTGAACATCTGGCAATGCGTAACATCTGGGATGAGGGGCATCAAAGGAACAAAACCAAGTATCATTTCAGTTTGCGGAAATAGCAAACTAGCTCCCGCAAGCAATGTGTTAGTAACGCTGTCGCCACACACACTATAGCACCGTGCCAACAGCAACCAGCTCTCAGGGGATGCTGGGTATCTCCTACAAACCCTTCTGAAGCTGCATTTAAATAGCTATTGTCACACCCACACCTTAGATGTGATCCAGCAGAAATCTTAGTGCATGACACAAACACATATTTCTCATTAGCAGATATACCCCAGAACACACCCCACCCTGGAAACACTGCTCAGAGGCTCTCATGAGAGATACTGCTGGGATACCTCTCTTGACAGCTCAAGACAAACATACCCCGAAGCAACCCACCAGTGAGCCCATTTCAAGCTTCAGAGCTGGTTTCCAGATATTGGAACACAATCCCTGAACAGCACTCCATATGGCATAGGTTCACTGATGCTGCAGGGCAGGATGCAGGGTGTCCTGTCCTGTCCTTGTTTTCCCCCAACCCAGCCCCAGTCAGGAGTCTGGAAAACAGTGAGGTGGATGGATAACTCTGAATCTCCATACCCATTTTCCCATTCCACCCCAGTTCAAAGGAAAGGGGTGGTGTGCAGGGCATGTCTGCCCAGCTCCAGCAGTCAGACAGTGCGAGGGGCAGATCACCTGTTGCAAGAGGGCTGGGTGGAGGGGTAGTTCACAGACCACAGGAGGAAATCCTCTCCTTTGGGGAAGTCAGGGTAGCAGGGACAATAAAAGTCCTGAGGACAGGCACATATCTGCAAAATAGCAGGGGAACCAGAAGAAGCCAATTCAGTGGTAAACAGAGCCCTCACAGGGCCACAAAGACTCCCCGAGGGACAATTGTTGAATCCAATGGAGAGCGGTCTGGTTCTAAAGCAAAATTGTGGCAGTTCAGAAGACACATATGGGTTTTAAGCATTGAACAGTAACACTCACTAGCTCACTGACTTTGTTGCTCGATCTACCAAGGGTAAGATGAGCTGGGCACACAGCAGAGAGGAGCCAGAGACTCTGCAATTCAGAGTCATGCTTTTGAAAGCCCAGAGTATTTCAGCTCAGGGGCTTGAGACCAGAGTTTGTGTAACAGAAAAAACAAATGTGGAAACAAGTGAAGCAAAGCCTGCTTAAGGCAGGGAGGAAATGCAGGAATTGGGCTTCAGGGGAGCCTGTGTTGCTAAAGAGTAATCGCTTGATTGCATGAAGGACGAATGCTGGGAGATGACGGGCGCTCCTGCCTGCTTGAGATGCTCAGCATGTAAACAGCCCTGGTTTAGTGAGCCCCCAAACCACAGCAGCATTCCCCACACCAATGGCTTAAGTGACAGCAGCTTCTCTGACTTACTTCCCCCTCTGCTCAGCTGAGCTGACCTGAATACGTGGCCATCACACAAGCTCCGTATCCCTTGCAAGATGAAGCACTCTTCCTGCTTTTCCCAACACACCAGCTAGATCAGAGGCTGCTCTGCCAACCCTTGTGTTCAAAACCTGTAACAGGAGCCCATGTATGGACTTGGCCCATGGAAACATGGAAGGAACACGGGGTTCGTGGCTACCTTTGCCCCCAGGCTACGAGCTGCCAGACTGCCTTTCTAGACTTCCTTCCCCTGCTCAGAAACAAAGCTGAGATTCTCACAGCATCATCTACTGGCTCCAGAAGCTGGAGCTTTAATGAAAGCACAAAATATAACATTACTCTTGATTAAAAACAGAAACAAAAAATGCAATTATGACGTGGCACCATTGCAAGGCACTCAACTGGTATTTTGCCCCCTGCACTGGAGAATGGCATGGGCATGCCACAACCACTGGAGACTTGCACCAGCTCAGAGTAGAGCTGGTGTGTGATGGTGGAGAGCCAGCCCCTCTGCTGCCGTGACAGCGGCATGGCATGCCAGCAGCCTCCAGGATAACATGGGAAGTACATTTTTACTTCGTCTCTGTTGCTGCAAATGTCTGTCTCCACACACCATCCCACTGACCGCCCTGTGGTCACTCCTGCACACCCTGCAAGGTCACACACACGCGCCATCCAGGCGAGGGCTGGGACGGCCAGCCACACACTGCGGGCTGCATGCATGCTCTTCCCCTGGTTTACTGTCTTTTAAAAGCTGTTAAGTTGAAGGGGGAGAAAAAGAATCAATAGATCGAGGAGTTGCAATCTCTTGCAAGTATCTTAAGAGCCTGGCTTTCAGCTATTTTCAGCAAATTAGCGTGGGGCTCTTACACACTTACTTCTGCTCTCTGCAAGGTGAAAGCAGGACCACCGCCAGCTCCATGACTCACACAAACACGGGGATGCAAACATAAAACAAGCTGCCTGCTTGCTCTTTCCCAGGGCTTATTCACACCCTTCGTAACTATTTGATCTGCCTGCTCCAGCGCATCCCAAGTTGTGGAATGAGAACAAGCGGGCTGGGGCTAGTCTTAGACAGCTTGTGCTTGCAGAGTTGGAGACAGATCTCAAACTTCACAGTGAACAGGGACAGGAAAACAGAGACCTGTCTGCACTTCTGAGACAGTTGCCATCAACAGCCCCTGCCAGCTGGACAGTAATGACTGTTACATTTTGTTACAAACCATTTTTGGCTATGACACAGAAAAAGATTCATTCTCATCCATCACCTCCACGTACCAACCTAATAGATAGACCTGTGCCTTCCAAAGCCTTTAAATCCTGAGCCATAGACAAGTGTTTATATTGTGTTCAGGTCCTGGCACTAAGCAAAGATGTGCTGAGGTGCATGGTAAGTTTTTGATACTCAGCATTTGGCCATACTGCCAATTCTCACTTGTCTTCTGCATCTGTCTTTCTGCTGAAGACCCCAGTTTCTGGAGTCCGAAGACTGTGCAAAAGTATCAGCTTATATTTATGGAAAAAAAATTATGAGCAATTCCTATCCATCACAGCTGCAAATAACTGAAAATATGCTGAAGGAGATGAGACTGAGAAAGACTTAAAAAGCCGAAGAAAACAGAACAGAAATAAAAATATACCAAGAGTTTTTATTTTTAGAGTCCAACTCATAGCTTCTGAGTGCCTCAGTTTTAGCAAACCAGCTCACTGCTCTTCCCTCTGAGGTTCCCCTTGGACAGTTGATGTCAGCTCTCTCCACAAATTTACTGGGTAAAACAATGGCCAAGTAAAACTCACTGGGCCTCATATTAGGAGGTGGAGAGACAGAACTGCTAGGAAAGGGATAGAAGGATCCCAAGTATTGTTCCCTGGGACAGTGATGTCTTGGGAAAACACTCCAAAAAGGGAGTCTGTTTGCAGTCCTAGGGATGGCAAAGGCAGGGCAGATTCTTCCCAGGGCAGAGACCTCCCTTCTGTGGAGGGCAGGGATGCAGTGAATCCCTTCCCAGAACCTAATGGTCCCTGCCTCGCTGTGATCTTCTAGGTGCTCACTTTCATACCAAGAACTCTGCTGGATTTTCTAATCTCTCTTCACACATCTTCCACCCAGCCAAACTGTCTGCAGTCTCAAAGCAAAAAAGCAGCAATGTACACCTGTACTGCAGGAGTTAGAAATGCCACAGAGAGCAGGAGCAAAAGGTTCTGTTACAGGGACCACTGTCTGCCTGACAGGTCCTGCACTGCAGCACAATTTGGGTGGCTCTGCCAGGGACAGTAGCAAGTGGCTTCCAGGGGCCTGGAGTGCCCTCACTTGCTCGCTAGCTCTACTGCTGGGCTCCTTGCTTGCTTCCCTGCTCAGCATGAGTTGATCATTCCCACCAGAGTTCCCCACTTGCCCCACTGCAACATCTGGGAAGAAGCATTCAGACAGGGCAGAGTGCTGTGACTGGCTGCAAAGAGGAACAAAAATGCAAGTTGAGCTCAGCAGTTATTCTAAGGCAACAACACACCAGCATATCCAAATGCCAGCTCCAGCAACACGTTGCCTTCCCTTTCCAGCTACCGTCATGGGTCTTACAACCCCAATCCACGCCAGACAGGGCTCTATCCAGGGCTCTGCATACCTCCAGGCTCCTCCACCTTGTGATGAGTGTCCCAGAACATCCCCTGGGACACTGAAGGGGACAAGCTCCTCAGCACCCCACTTCACCCAGCTCTCAGGGCTGGCAGACTTCTGCTGATACCCACAACACAGCAGCAGAAAACCTCTGTAATGCCATGCTCTAACACCAACAGCTGCAGCCTTCATTGTCGCTTGAGGATTATCCTCCTCTGACCCCCCCTCCAGCTCCTCTCTGTGATCTGCCCACCCCAATCCACAGGCTGGCGCAAGGCCAGGCTCCCCTGCCTCCAATCTCCATTACTCCATCTGTCCAAGTCCTGGCCTTTTTCAGCACTCAGCTGATGTATCAGGTGCACAGTCGCTCAGCCTCAAAGCCCAGAGTCCTCCACCCTTCAGACCCTCTTGCAAAAGGCTCCCCCAGGGACTCAGAGCCTGTGACAAAACAGTTTTGAACACAATGATCCTTGAGATCACTCATTTTTCCTTCCCCTCCATCTGCGTGCGCACAGGGAGCCAAAAGCCTCACTGCCTCGCTATTTCTGGATGCGGGCAGACCCTCCTCTGCCTTTGCCATTGGGGATGTCTGACATAGCAGACAGGCCAGCTCCTGGCATTTGGTTACCTTCCAGGCAGTCTGTTTAGCTTCCATCCAGTGATAACAGATCCCTGCCAAGAAACTTAGTTGCCAAGGAGACCTCTTTCAAACAACAGTTTGGTAGAAACTATGTTATTATGTAGGGTAGCGCATCTCCAAGGTAGAGCACTCAGGTTAACTGCCTGCTAGCTATACTTCAGTTAAAATACAGGCTCAGGGACAGAGGAGAAAGCCAAAATGGAGTTGGCAGCACAACCAAACCCCAGAGTTCATAATTTCACATACATACAGGATGCTTTGTAGGCAATGCAGAGGTCACCAGAGAGGACTGTGCTCCTCCCAGTGCTGTGGCTCAGCCTCCCCCTCACCCTCCTACACTGATTTTACAATCCAAATTCAACCTAAAATGCAAAGAAACAGATGCTAGCCTTTCGCTCTCCCCTGGGAACTGCATATTTCAGGTGGTGATATTTAACCTAGAAATAGATGAAAGCAGAAGCACCTATATGGAGAGAGCACAAGACCAGACAGGTGGGTCGGGATCAGCGCTCAGCAGAGGGTTGGCAGGCGCTTCCTAATGAAAGGTGTAGCCGAAGGGTATGCAAAGAGTTCCACTCTATCGATGCAATTCTCTAGCTCCTGCTACATGTCTCCTCTCAGTCCTCATACAAGACAGATCTCTAGGGCAATAAAAACTGCTTTTTTATTTGTGTCTGCCTTCAGCCACACCAACTTCTATTTTCTCCGTTTCCTTTTTCAGAGACTGGATTAACTAGGAGGGAAAAATTTGCCACTTACACTACAAATAAAGCTACCTCACAGCGGCATTACTAGCTACCAAAAAACTTCACCGACAGTGAAAAAGCAGCCACAAAACAGTAGCCAGAAACAAAGAGTGCATGTGGGTAATTGGGAAGAGTTACCCTGCATGTAATCTTCAAAACCAGCCAGAAATGAAACAGCTCCAGGAAAGCCAGATATTTGCAAAAGTCCCAAGCGTCAGCTGATCTATTTCTAATTGCTTGAAATGACAGCTCCTGACAGCATAAAGCTAATCTTTCATCTCTTGAGAGGAGTTTCAAAGGCAGGAGACATTTCCTGGCATGGGGAAAAAGCTGAGCTGGGAATTCAGGCTATAAGGCACACAACAGTGGTAGCCATTTTAAAGTCCACAAGCACTTACTACAACACATAGCTTTATTTGGAGCAGCCTCTTTGATACAAAACATGTAAAAATAGCAACTGGTGAGACATGAAAATCAGAGATAGTATGCCTGTGCCAGAGAGATTTAAAGGCAATGATGATCTGATGCTAGCTTCAAGCAGTGATTTAAGACTCCATAATTAATTATTTGCTCTACACTAGCCATGAATGAGGGGGGAAGTACCAAGGTTTATAGCCCCATTCTCAATATAAAGTAAGCCTGAAAATTCACTGGCTGTAAAGGAACAAAATTCAGCAAAGAACTCAGAACGCAAAGTTCAGAGTTTTGTTCTCATACCACCTTTATACTCAGTCTCCTACCAGCTTTATACTCAGTGTCCTACCATCACAAAGACCTAGACAGTTAAGCTGCTCACGCAGTTTGTCTTGTAGATGAAATTCAACACCAGTTTATCAGATGGAAAGGTCTTCTCTGAAGAACTTTCCACTAAAAGAGAAGAAAGTATTAGCAGGTAAATTGGTGAATCCACTTTCCTAGATACATCTATCCAAGGGCTGAATTCAGCCTACAGGGTCAAACCAAAGAGTACAGTAAAATTTTAAGCCAACAATTTCTTTTCCTTTTTGGAAAGACTGGTCACTACATCGTCACACTGTCCTCCCAGTAGTGTCCATTTAGGATCTCTACCAAATTGCATAAAGGCTACAAGTTATCACCCTGAGAGCCACTCAGCACCATGATAAATGCACGGTGACTTCCTTAACCCCAATGGCATGTTCTTATCCTGGGAAAACAAGTTCACAGCCCAGCACCAAAAGACCATTTGCTCCATTGGTGGGACACTGTAGGCCCCAGAATTAGTGCTGAGTGGAGGGAGAAAGTAACCTTACAGTGGAGAAGGCAATTCCAGAAACATGACTCCAGTGAAATTGTGGGTCTTAGAAAAAAAACTGGAAACAAAAGGTAAAATTTGTCCTCCTCCGTGCTAAATTCTGTGTTTGTTAAATATCACACAAATCCACAGAGCAGTACAGAAGACAGAAATCCATTATGACCAGGATTTAAACATTCGGAAATTTGACTTTCTTTTGAGTCGCAACAAAGTCCATAAAACCTCTGAAATTATTCACAAGAGGAAGAATCTAAAAATATTTCAGATAGTTGGGTACGGGAACAGCAAATAGAAAATATGCAAAATATTTTCAAAAACCTCAAATGCTCTGTTCCAGAAAAGAAATATAAAATCTCGTTATTTTTCCTTTACAACGGAAAACTGAGGCAAAGCAGTTTTGTGAGTTACTCCCTTCAGATGGAAAATGATCAAAGGTTTTTGGAACAGCTCTGCTTATCAAATGTTTAAAACAGCTCTGCTCCTGGCCTTTGCCTTCCTGAACAGGATGCTCTCTTGACTGAAAAGCCAAACTGTTGGCCATGAGCAGTAGTGGCAAGCTTTTCCCCCTTGTAAACCAAGTGGAGGACACGTGCGTAGCTTCCTCGTCCCTCGCTTTCACACAAGGGAGAGGTCGTGCCCATGCAGATGGACAGGAGTGGGATCCCATCCAGCAATACCGGAAACCCATGGCCAGGCTTGGCTGCCCCAACACACACGGGACAAAGGCGAACAAGCTGGAACCCAGCCTGGTGCACTCTGCCAAAGCTGTTTGCCAGGGGGAAATCCCAAAAGAGTATGGCCTAGAGCCAAGGATGTGGGGAGAGAGAATTAAAGAAGTCCATCTGAAGCTGACCGAATTTCCTTCTCCTCCAATTGTTACGCATTGTCTTCAGGACTCTCCTCAGTAGCTACAGGTCTTTCTGTGAAACAGGTATCAGGACAAGGAGGGGACTTCCTTTGGAAAAACCCAGGAGAATGGAGCAGAAATATTTGTGAGGTGTGCTAATCTCAACACAAGCCATTCCTTGCTTTCATGCTGGAATGACCACACAAACCACCATTTCTGCGTGAACAAACATGCCAGTGTCTTGTGCACTAAAGCAACATATAATACGAGCAGGCAGCACCACATAAGGCTTTATGCAAGATTTGGTACTGAGATAGACACCAGGCAGCTGGTTCAGGACCACAAAACAGGATTGGATTTTCCACAGAACAGGAAAGGACCCAGGCAATCCAAGTAATTTCTAATCCTGGAAAGTGCAACAAAACCTGACAGTTTGGTATCCATAGCTCACACCAGGGCTTGGCCTCCTCTGTTCAAAAAAAAGCCCTAGAGATACTCAAATAGAAAGAAATGAAACAGGGAGACCAACCAAAACCAATTAGCAGACTTCAGCCAGAAGGCAGAATTATCCTAGCCATTACGGGTGTGCTGAATTTCAGCTGCAGATGAAGGCTGCAAACTTTGACAGTAGGGGAAAATCAGCTTCAGGGCTTCCAACAGGCCAATCCCAAACCACATAGTTAGGTTTATTTAACAAATGAAACACGCTACAACTAGCCTTTTCTCTTATCAGTCTTAACTGGGGATTTTCAGGGTTGGTTTTTTTTCCACTATTTGTGGTTTCCTAAAAATTCCAGGGGAGGTACTGACTTTCTCAGTGAATTTATAGCCTCCAGTAAGCTTGTTTCTGCCAGTCATCTTTCACAAGCCCTGGAGATGAATATTCTTCTTCTTTTAACTTAATTGAGTTGGGCTGAATGAGCAAAATGATAATCAGCAAAGCATCATTATGTTCTCAGGGCACAAAGATCCAGAGGGGCAGGGACAGAAATGAAGAGCTGAAAAGGATGCGGCGTATGCCTGCTTGGCACTCAACGGATCACTTTCATGGGATACCTCTGGCCCTTCTTTACATGGCCAGTTATCCATGCTCATGTATGTGTGTGGGCAGATACCAATCCCCTTCCTCGGGATGCAGAGCAAGCAGTAATCCCAAAATAGCTCTACTGACATCCAAGAGATTTCTCCAAGAATAAGGTACAACTCAGTGAAAGCAAGGACACTGAACACGGCTTATAACAAGCCTGTAGCTCTCCTTCCCTGGATCGATTTATTAATTTCTTCTGTGCTGGTGGTTATAAAGAGGGGGAAGGGGATGGGGAGACAGAGACAAGGCCCTTGTGTGCAATGAAATTAAATGCACAGCAGCAGCCATCATTAATGATGCATTATGGAGTAACAAAGGGAGGCTGGTTGATTGACAGTCCCTAACAAGTTGTGTATAATAAACATTTCTCTCTAGACAGGACGTTCCTGATTATGGGATATGTTCCCCCTCATGTTACTGACAGATCCATTGTCATAGACGCACCCCACTTCAAAGGGGAGAGACACCCAAAACAAAGAGAGGATTGACTGGGAGATGCTTGACTGAAGGAGCCACGAGGCCACCTTGCTGAGGTCTGTACAGAGCAAAATGCAAAAGGTTGAGAAGCCGTCCAGGAAAATAAATGGCTGCAAAACAAGTATGAAGATCAGAGGCAAATATCATCCAGCAATACCAAAACAAACCCTTCAAATGCCACTACTGATGCTTTGGATTTAGCTTCCTCAGAAAAGGATCTGAACTGTATTTTCATGATCTTCTCTAAATGGAGGAGTATTAGTGCAGATCCTTGGTTCCTCACATCCCGCGTCAGCAGAGAAGCTGCCTAGGGTAACCTGCTTGGGGATACAGGCAGCTCTGCATACCCACATGCTAAAAGGAGCATCTCAACAGAGGAGACAGGCTCCGTTCCTTCTCTCAGCACCAGCCTGTCACAGGACCAGATCTGGAGCATCTGCATTTAACCAGGACTGCCTGCTCTGAACTGGTTATAAATCCAGCCAGCTCATGCTGACATTCCTGGCCCCCAGGATCTCACTTGCCCTCAACAGCCTAAGTCCTCATCTCCCCTGACAACTCTTAGTGCAATCACTGTTATCTCCTTCCCGCATCCCTCTAGCAGTGCTCTCCTACCCTTCTCGTTTGATACCAACAATTAGAGGCAGCATAGAGTTCATGAGGGTCCATGGGTGGGTGACAGAGATGTGGACTTGCAGGAAGGATGGGGAGGGACCCTTGATCAGGGAGTGTAATGATAGGACACGGGTAACAGTTTCAAACTGAAAGAGGGTAGATTTAGATTGGATATCAGGAAGAAATTCTTTACTGTGAGGGTGGTGAGGTTGCCCAGAGAAGTTGTGGACACCCCATCCCTGGAAGTGTTCAAGACCAGGCTGGATGAAGCTTTGAGCAGCCTGGTCTAGTGGGAGGTGTCCCGGCCCATGGCAGGGGGGTTGGAGCTAGATGATCTTTAAGGTCCCTTCCAACCCAAACCATTCTATGATTCTATGTCCTACAAGCCACTACTGGTTGGTTTCAAGCCACAGCCCCTGCAACCAGGTTTAAGCTGTAGAGGCAGCTCCATCAGCAGTGCAGTCCAAGCAGAGGGCTGTAGGGTCCTTGCAGGACTAGGACAGATCCCAGGCCCCTCAAGCCATGTAGAACTGCTGCAGTTCAGACTTCCTGAACCCTGTCCCACCAGCAGAGGGGATATCTTCAACAGAAACAGGCTCATCTAGTGGTTCCTGCACCAATTCCTCAGTTACTAGTATTAAGGCTATAGCTCAACTTAGCTGGAGAAATTGCATTTCCTAGACGGGACAGAATTCCCTTAAAGGGAGGGACTCATCACTGTGGGCTCATCATCACCCCATCAGTGTGGGTTTGAAACATCTCTTCCTCCTCAGGATTGAATGCAAATTGAAATGGGGTGGAAGGACACAAGCTCAAGAGAAGCAGAGGGAGCAATCCTGACCTTCACATTCAGAAAGGCACCCGAGCAAGCCCCCTGATCAAACCTATTTCCAGGTGGGGCTACAAGCCAGAGGTCAGGCCCTGTAGCATGCGATGAGGAAATTTGCTGGCAGATATTAAACACAGGGTGTAAACTCTTAGTTTCCCAGAGAGCGATTAAAAGGGAAAGGCAGGAAATTTGCAGCTCTGTAATTAATGCCAGCAAGAAGTCAGAACAGAGGGTGACATCATCACAGCTAATTACAACTAGGGGGAAGGGTAGGAGTAATCGTTATCCTGATCCTGTGATCCATATCTGACTTGCTCCAATTGTGCTCCTGGGCAGACTTTCCAGGAAGGGCATATTTCCCATGCTCAGAGGCATGTTTTGGGCTCTGTTCATGCCAAGCACGTGTGAGGCCAGACCCCCATATATTTCATATGGATGTTAAAAAAGAAGAGTAGTTAGGAGTGAGTCTGAGGAAAGATCAAAGTGTTGCCCATGGGTGTTGCAGCAGGACACCCAGCCCCTTTAGGCTTTTGCTGTAATAAGATCCTGTAAAGCACTGAGGAGCAGTCAGGCCCGACCCCTCTTGCCTATCCTGCTTTTCACTGCCCAAATCCCTTTTTCCACACCCACCCCAGAGCTGGCATTACTCCAATAGCCAGAAATAAGCAGACATCTGGCACCAAATTCGAGTGAAGCACTTCTGCACTCCTTATGCCAAGACAATTCTCCCCAAGCTGTCACCATCAGTGGCCTGGAAGCTGCTATTTCCACATCCACACACAGGATGGATGGCAGGACTCTACAACTCATTGCTGTTGCTGAGTAGATGGGTCTCAGAGTAACAAAAGCCAGAAAAAGTAGGAATTGCATAAGGACGGCCTGCTCTCATCTGCCAGCAAGGCCTGGGAAGACAGTATTGACACATCTTTTTGTCCTGATGCTATCAGCATACTGGGATGAGCCCCTGAAAGGAGCTCTATTTCACTATAGGAAAAAGGTAGATCCCCTTCTGAAAAACAATTGTTGTAGGGCCACATAAGGTCACTAAGACGTCAGGGTACCAAATTTTCAGCCAAGGGCTTCAGCTGCCCCATTCAGACATTGCACCTGATCCTTACAATCTGTTTAACCCTCTGACTCTGTGGCATTCGGCTCTTCCACTGCCATGTAAAAGGATACAAGAAGGTTGACAAGTGGTCTGCAGAAATGCAATACTACAGCAAAAAATCCCCCTCAAACAGGAACCAAAACAAGGCAGCCAGCATACTGTAGCTTGTACCCTCCACCACCCTGAAAAGACACACATCCACTCTGCTACGTAAAGGAAATTATTTGCAAAGTTGTTTCAGAGAAATGGCACATTAGTAGTGGGAGCTGTCAGTTACAAGGAAAACTAAATGAGGTTAAAAGTTAACCAGCCTTTTTACAGACAGAAAAAAGAAAAGCTATATCCAGAGGAAAGGGAAGGGGAAGTTGCATAGTCTTGGTTTTATTATGAAGATTGTTCTTTACAGAAAATGTGACGTTAGTACCTGCAGCCACTATTTTGGCACTGCATGAAAGCAACAGGCTCAATGCAGAAGCAGAGAAAGTAGCCGGTTTCTGATGTATTCTTCAGGATGAATCCAGTGCAGCAACTTAAACCTGACAGCATAAAAAAAGAAAACCCACCATATAGAATTCTACTTTGTGTCTCAATATAGGAGGTGTTAGTAACACAAAAAATATTTTTAAACTCCTTTCGAAATCTCTGTGTATATGCAGCACTCCATAAAACCTGCCAAAAATATTTAAATATTATATTGAAACATTGTCAGAGACCCCACATATCAGTGAAAACTTCTTGGTAGCATTTAGATATGCTTCAATAATGCTACAAAGATTAAAAACATGACGGAAATATACAGAACATCTTCAAAGTAAGACATCAGTCAGTTTATACAGAAAACCACACTAACAGACCTGTAATACCTAACTGTTTGGCTGCAAAGGTTCATTACATATTCCTTTTAAAAATCTCTCTCACATTCTCCTCCTCTTTCCCTATCTTAGTTTTCAAAAAGACTGTAGGAATCCCCTGGATTAAGGGGAACTCACAGTCCAGTAGCATGCAATATTCAATCAGTCCTAAGGCTATTACAGCACAGTGCTCCCATGCAGAGATAAGCAATGGTTTAGAAAAATATCTGAGCAGTTCCAAACATCAAGATGATTTCACACCCTGATGGAAAATATGCAGACTAATATTGCAGCAGTCATTATGGCATTCAGCATACAGTCATGCCAAAATCCACAGAAGAATACAGCTACATTCCTTCATAGGATTAGAAGACTGATCCATATACCACTGAAACCAATAAGATTTTTTCCATTAAGTGGAAACTGGATTGGATGCTATAAAACATTAACTCTCTGAGCTTTCACGAGACATGATGGCACAAAACAGCCACACAGTCAATGCTGAGATACACAAGCACACTAGCAATTTGTAACATAAACTGCAATATGTGCTTATTTTCTTTCCGACTAGATAGGATGAACTGATTACAGAATGAGGTCAGCAATGAGGTTACACAGCTGGGCATTGCAAATAATAAATATGAATAAATAAATGAACACGTGACTAGCTAGGGAATAAGGCTAAGGTAAAACCACTAGCATCTCTTCTGCATATGCCAGAAAGGCTACGCATGCAGCTTTTGAGAACAGAGTCACATTTTAATGGGATGTTTTGAGAAGGGAGTTTAGATGAAACATACAAGTAGTCCTAAAGGAACACAACAGTTCTTCTTAATGAAAGAGCGTTAAGTTGCAAATTTTTGTAGCACATAGCATTGTATTATCTCTGAGCACACAGGCTCCCTAAAGTCACAGAAACACAGTAAGATAACCTAACACAGAAGTATGACCTTAAAATTCAACCCAGCCATCTGTCTCTGTCTCACCTGCTGTTGGAGAGGAAGAGGCTGACCCAGTGCGCGTTTGAAACTCTCACCCAAATCCCCACGGTGGGTGATAAGGTGACAGGGAGCAGAACAAGGGCTGGAGAAAAGAGGGGCATGCATCAGAATGAAAACTGGAAATGAAAGCCAGCAACGTAAGTGTGTTGCGTGAAGAGTTTGTGGTAGGAGGAAAAAAGCCGTCACTGACAATTGTCAGGATGCCTTTGCCTAGCAGTCCAGGCCAAAAGGTGTCCAACTGCAGCAGGTAACAGGTCACAGACCAGCATTTCCAACACGGGAAGTCTCTCTCCACCCTGAAGTTTTGCAGGATGGACACCAAAGCCTTAACCCCCTCTAGGAAGAAACCATTTCATCAGAGATTAGAGATCCAAAGCATCTAATGAACAGCTGATGATATTCCTGTCTACTAAGAAATATCAGATAAACTTAATGAAAAGCAACTAGCAGAGGGTATAGCAGGTGGAGGAGAGGAAGGTAGAAAAACAGACAACCAATCAGGACCACAAAGTAAGAGCTATTCATGTTTGGTCGTAGTGTTTGTCCCAGCAAGACAAGCTTTGTGAATTACACGTTTTAGATGAAAATCCTTAAGTGCTCCACCGTCTGCTACAGAGCACATCCCTAGCTGGTCCCAGAGACAAGGACCTATGGTGTACAAGCCACGCAGCCAGACACTCGTTTGTCTAGTTTAGTGTTCGCACTAAGCAGCACCACCTTCCCAGTGCAAAAGTCTTCAGTTTCATATCCAGGCACCTTGAAATAGAAGGGTTGAAAAGGGGGTTGGATATTTTATATCCAACCAATTATAGATATTGGATATATATATCCAATCATATATATCGGATACTTTATATTCCACTGCTATGAGTGAAGGTGGTATAAGATGCCAGAAAACTGATGCATTTATCTCTTTAATGTTTATCTCTTTAACACACTTTGAGATCCTTGGAGTCAGAGTGCCAGAGACAAAAGCTCAGCAAACCAAGGAGGAATAAGAAGGTATCAAGCTGCAAAATACAATGGCGGGCACATCAGAGAAACTCACACAGGTGAAAAAAGCAAAAAAGCTGATCTGTCTGCACAACTGAACTGCTGTGCCATTTATTTTTAAACACCCTCATTGCTCATGATACTTGCGTCTGCCTTCCCTCTCTCACCCACACTGGAGCAGCTGCCCTACTTGTGTGAAAAGGGAACTTCTGAGCTCCAGCGCTCATTAGGATGATGCCTCACGCAAGCAGGCTCCGACTGAGATGCCTGTGTGACAAGTCTCTGTGCAAAAGGCAAAAATGACAGGGGTGGCAGAGAGATCGTGACAAAGCAACAGTCAGTGTTCAACAACAGTAGAAAACCAGTCCTGGGTCAGTTCATCTACCATAGACTGACAGTGACAAGGAGTAGAAACTTCAGGGGAAAGTGTAAAAAGGTGGAGTAAGCTGACAGCAATACCTCTTCTGATACACCTTCCCCAGCTTCCCGCAGTGTGTGGCTTAGAGGTTTCTGCAGGTGGACTCGTAATTGCTAAATAGCCCCTGACAGACAAATCCTCTGAATTTGCACAACTCCTTTTACATCCATTTGTATTTTGGCCTTCATGTGTCATGGGGCAACAAGCTCCGTGCTCTAACTATGGGTCATGGGAAATGCTTGCATTTCAGTGGCCACCTGGTAAGTTTATTGGTGCCTGTAATTCTTCTGCAGCATGGAAAGCAGCCAGAATTCATATCATAATTACCTTTTCCACCCCACTCATTGCCATCCCCACCAGGGGAAAAAGGAGGTTAGCACAAAGAGGAGAGTCCTCTTAAAACACAGTAGCAAATGCCATAGGTCAGGAGTTCATTATTTTAAGCTGCTTCTTTCTTAGAGCATTATCTCAACAGTTTGGGCTGCTCTATGGTTGCTTTAGAAGGAAGAGAGAGATTATATTCTGGCCCAGGCCTGATGATCGAAAAAAGAAACTTCTCTACCAGTCAATGACAGGTCTGGGCAGGGTGCTTCTGGAATTGATACCAGTATTATCAGTCCAAACAATTCCCATTGAATAACAGTGAATGGGGCACAGAGAGGAAGGACGGCACCAGGGCACACCCATTCCTTCTAGCACTGCTGGCTAATAAATCCTGCTCCAGGGGAAAGAACTGACAAACTCAGTCTGTCTGGTTTGTGCATTGCTAAATTAAAGCCGATATATGGGAGATTAGTAAGAAGAGCTGTAATAGAAAAATGCTGTCAGAACAAAAGGGAAGATACGGGGATTTGTTAGCAAAAAACACTTTCTCTGTCCATCCCACTCAGCAGATAGCTATGCATCAGTCAAATCAGAGCTACAATCACCTCAGAGCAGAAGCAACTGCCTACTGAGTCCACCACTTTGCCTGTAAAACCAGCTGTCTGGTTGTTTCAGGAGAGGATGCAAGACCCTGAGGTTTCTTCTAACTGTACTACCTTAAGACACCAGAAAAGGATTACTCCGTGTGGCCTGTGGTGTGGTGCTCCCCAGAGCCTGCCTCCGTCCTGGATCCCAGGCAGCCTGACAGCAGCACTGAGCATCAACATCATCCGGAGCAGGGCCCGACAGCTCCATGGTTCCCTACACAGTGGCTGGGACCTTACGCTTTGTGGAGGACAACAGCTATGCACCTTCCTGAGAAATCATCAGATGGTTCTCACTGGGAACCTGGGTGCAAGCTCACAAGGGTGGGCTCCACTCCCAGCTAGAGAGAAATCTGTGGGCAATAATCTGCGCCCTAATAGAACATTCATAGCACTTATTTTTCATCTTTGTTGAAGCAGAATCATAGATCTACGGTCCATTTCTCACGGTCCATTTCCCTGGCTCCTGACTGAGCTTACTTGCGCTGTGGCACTTTCCTTGAACAGCTCAGGCCAAGCAAAGGGAAGCAATTCCAGAAGCAATTCTAGACTCAACACAGTTCTCAAATTAGAAATAACCCACCCTCTGCACAGAGCTAGCCAAATAGCAAGCAGGGTGCTGAGATGTCCCTCTCCCCATCACACCCTGGCTAGTATGAACAGCAAAACTTACACCTGAGAGCACACCAAGCTTTAATGAAGGTTTCAGATCCCTGCCTTCAGACTAATGGACTGTGGCAGGGGCAGGCAATAGCTCCCAGGACACCATTGCAACCCTTTGTTTGCTCTTCCTAGCAGCACCACAGGGGTCTGCACCAAAGTCTGTCTTGAAAGGCAGGGTGAAGAGAGAGCAGTGTTGCATAGAGATTTCATTTCCATGAAGCCAATGGCATCGTTAGTTATTAGAAGCAATTTTTCCATCCAGGGCATTTCAGGCCCAAGGGAAGCACTTCAAGAAGAGGACAAAGGAGAACAATACTTCACAGGTTCTGTTTTCCAGCCTTTCCTTTCAAGCGTCCTCTATGTCCCGACACACGGTAGAATCCATACTTACTAGTGTTGCATACAAATCTTAACTACCGACTCAGAACTGGCTATGGATTCATGGAGAAAAGAAAGAACAAGCCTGCCCTATTCCAAGACAAACTCTCTGTATGGGTTGCATTCCTGGTGCTCCTGTCAACTCAGAAGACCCCCACATGATCTGCTAACCAAATCCACCCACGGTGACTCTTCTTCTGCCTCTAGGATAGAACATAGTATACTATGCAATCATGTTGCATAATGTTTGTGTTGCCAGAAAAGCTGCTTTAGTGAAGGAAATCAAATAATTTATTCAAGCTACCTCGTAGTGTAAAAACCACTTTTCCACACAGGTGATTGGGCAGCATTAAAACCTCTGGTAGGCAGTGCTGTAACCTCCTCTAAACAGGGTTGTAAGGTCTGCTCCCACCTACTGCCCTGACAGATGAGTAAAATTGGCTAAGTTTTGGATTTTCATGTTCACATTTACTCCAGATAAGCAATGTGTTTCAAGGACAAGGAGAGCTCCTGAGGTTAGCACATATGATCAAACCTTTCCCAGACACCCCATTGAAGTCTATCAGCCTGAATTCCTACTCATTGGGTAGAGGGAATATCCCTTTTTACCTAACTTGTGTTCTTTGCTCTGCTCTATTTTCTATCTCTCTTAAAACTGAAATGAACACAGCCTAGGGAGTGTGCTGCAACCTATTACTGAGAGACCTGCCACTCCCCTTTAACCACCTTAATTCATTTATTACAAAGGAACTTACTTTGACCTTCATTTCCTTCCTTCCGGCTTGTCTCTGCTTATAGCTTTGCACTGAAACTAAGCAAACATACCGATAGAGTAGCCATCTGCATAATCAGAACAGCTTGTGATAATATCACATATTTAATGACAGAGCAGCTCCATCCCCGACGTCACAAAGTTTCCTTGTAGCATCATTCTCCTACTCAGCTGCTCACTTCACACACAGACTAGTACACACATGCCATTTTTGAGGGCTTCCTCCCATCAATTACATCCTTGGCTTTTTGTTCCTTTCCCTTGATGAGCTCTCGCACGTATTACACCCTTTTGTGCTGGCATCAAGCAGTCTTCTGTTGCTTAGAGGCACTTGTTGCCTCCTCTGGAGCTTAGTGATGTATGAGTGCTGGGGTTTCCCTCCTATTCCTCTTGCTAAAGGTGAACCTCTCTCCAAAGGCTCTTCCCCTCAAGATGCTCCATGCCATAAGAGAGAGAAGGGGGATAAAAACATTGGGTGGAGAAACACAGGGTTCTTTCTGGCGATTATTTTTTTTTTCAATCCTGCACTCAGAGGGTCCCTGAAGTGTGGGACAGTTGAGGATACTGGGGACACCTTAGCAGTCTCCACTGCTTAATATTTCAAGTGATTAACTGTGGAATAAACTCCTATTTAGCTCATAAGTTTAATTCAATACCAGCCTCTCCTCTTGCCTATTGCTTTACCAGCCTCACTTGCCTCTCTTCTGTCAGTGTTTGGCTCTCGCTTTTTTTTTTCCAGACCACTACAGCAGCTTAGCCCCGTGGGCTTGCTCAACTTCATAGGCCATGCTATACTTACTGTTATATTGTGGTGTCATCTTTTCCCTTCACATTATGTCACCCGTTACAGTTTAGGGAGGTGTTTGGGGGTTCCTGTACTCCTTTCTCACCTCTATAACATAATACATCTGTCCCTATGGTTTATAGCCACGAATTAGAGAATCCCATCACTTTAAATCACATCATCATGCTCCACTGCCACCTACGATAACAAAGTCACTATTTCTCCTCCACTGTGTGGGTTCATCAAACTTGCAGCTTGGGAGAGAAACTGAAAGCCCTGAGAGATTTCTGACTATTTCTATAAGGCTGTATGAGAATTTTTTCAGTGACTTTGTATCTGCAGCTCTCAGCTGTGCTGAAAGCCATAATCACTAGACATGCATTCACAAAGAAGACATCAGCCCTTTCACACAGTGCCCTGGAACTTATCTCTCATCTTGAATGCCACTGCTCAGCTCAGCCTTGGTTTCCATCCCATTCACTAATACAGAGATACCTCTGTGTCCATCACACCCCTAAGAGACTTTTCCTGTCCAGCCCAGTCAGCTCTGCAAATACCTACCAGCAAGGCTCCTGGCACACAGTTTTCACATCATTGCACAAAGCCATCTTTCTTCTCTCTAGCAGCTGCCTGTGTGTTACCTTTGGTTAAGGTAGAACCAGTCCTACTCTGAACAAACACCCCAGGTTTACAGACTTCACACCGTCTCCCAGATGGCCATTTCTCTGACAGCTCCTCACTAGCTAAGGGAAAATGTAATGAGAGAATACACAGGAGACTCAAAATCCACAACTGAAGAGTGCCCCCCATCAACATTACTAGTTCCAGTGGGTGCCACAACCATTGTTTTACCCCTTAAGACACTTCTAAGGGCCTTGGAAAACTCTTAAGGGAACATCTGCTCCCAGATTCTGTGGCTGAGCTCATAAAAGGGTTGTCGGCCACATTTTATTAGTTTGCGATCAATGTATCACCCACTTGGCATTTTTTTAACATGCTGGCTACTACACAGCTTTTGTTTCCAGGTATGATACTTAGAGGGAAACCTAATATTCATGCACGCACCTGCTGAGACAACAGGAGGACTCCGAAGCAGTAGATGTGTGCAACCTGATCTCTTACATCAACCATCCCAGGCTGAACATAAAGCACAACAGACCCAGCCAGGAGCAGGGCCACTTAAACCCATTAGAGTGGTCTTCGCTGTGACTAAGCAGCACAATGAGATTAGGCAGGAGGAGCAGGGGGATGGGGAGGACCCCCGCAGCCCTGTGCTTACGGCCACAAGATTTTAAGCACTACACATAACAAGAGCAAAATGTGGATGGGACGTAGGGCATGGTTTCAGGCCAGGGAACAAAATAATTTTGCTTTTTCTGCAGGACACCTGTTTAGCTTGCTGTAGCCCAGATCGTGGTCATATACTGGCAGTGAAGGGCTCATCCAGGAGTGGAGAGTTGCAGCATCTGTGTCAGTACAGCAGAACTACCTACCCTGATGTGGAGGGGAGTGTGTGGCTACCACGGAGATTTGCCTCCTCTTTGAAAGGGGCACAAAGGGATTCTGAGTCTCCTGGATTTAAATCCTGGCAGAGGTCAGTGCCAGCTTCTTTTCAATATCCCCAAAGAAGGTCAACACGATAAAAGCTCACCCCCTCAGTACTCAACAATCAGCGATTAGCAACCACTTGAACAGCAGCAATAGGTTCTCCTCCTCTCCCCCACTTTTATTACCCAGCAAGTCTGTGAGTGGGTTCAAAGGAACAGATGTCTTCATTGTGCCTTCCCCCTCCTTTTGCTCACAGGAAGAGGTGGAGCAGAGAGAAATTAATTTCCTCCAAATTATGTCTTTAGCCTACTGTATCCTCTCCACTATTCAATGGTCACAGAGCTAGGGAGGGAACTGCAAACTGATACTGCAGCAACTTATTCAGAGTGAAAGTGACTAAAAACTTTTACCCTTTGCACACACAAAACAGCCTCTTTATCCGATTAGCACCCACGCTTCCATTTAAAATCTTTGCGGTAAAAGTAAACAGAAGCTTGGTAAATACATTTTACTTCATCTTTGCATCCACCTGGGCTTGGGTTTGTGTTTACTGGGAGGTTTTTAACCGACCAAGGCACACCTCAGTCTGCAATATGCATCATTTTACTGTTTAGCACCAAAGCATGCATGCAGTTCTGAGTGAAATTCAAGGGACCACAAAGTACTCTTATCATTAAAGAGAATCTGGTAGCAACACAAAAGCACTATTAACCTAGCCTATATGGCAAGCTCTTTTGTCAGCATTGCCCAAAAGTGCAAGAGATGCAATCCATGATTAGCAAAATGTTGCCACTGAAAGCCTGTAGTATGAGCACAGTTTATTTGCCACTTGGTGCTGCCTTTTGCTCAGACACAGGCAGCAGTAGGAAAAAGTCTTCCTGGCAAAAACTACAAGCACCTTGGCAAGATTTTGCTGACAGAGGCTGCCCTTACTAACCTGAAAGGACACCAAGCCTCCTGCTTTGAAAGCACCAGTTCCTGCACTTTGAGCTGCACGAAAATCTTCAGTGGCTGGCTAGAGAACAGAGGCCACGACATCAAACACAAAAGAAACCAGAGAAGCACAGCTGGGACCCCAACTGCCTTATTTAATAATTACATAGAAAGAGGCAAGTCAGTCTGTGCAAACATCGCCCCCTCCCCAGGCAGCTGGACTCTACAGGCACAGAGCATGGGGAGCACCACCCACTGTTTAAAGGACCAACATCTCCCATGGAACACCAAGGTTACATCCAATGGTATGCAGTAGCCCAAGCATGCCACACTTGACCTCTCCCAAATTACCAGGAGATGTACCAGAGGCATTGAGTAGAGACTGTTTTTTCAGCTGCTAGCGCGGGAGATCTGGCTTATAGACTACAGTCCAGAACCAAGCAACAACATGGAGGTATCCTGACTTCTAACAGAAGGCAGGTAGGGCTGCTGAACCACAGAGAGCTCCCAGAGGAGAGATACTGAGAGGAACTATTGTGCCAAGGTGCAAACAGCTTTCCCAGGGGAACAGAATGACCACCTTGTGTTTCTCATCTCCACCCCCTCCTGACTCAGCAGTTGCAGAAACAAACCACAGCTCTTCCTGGAGTTAGTTCTCTTTATTAAGGCAGAATGTAGTATAGATTTCAGCAGAAGACGCTGACAGAGCTTAAGTTTTTCTGGGAACGGGGAGGGGAGACAATCCCCATCACCACCACCATCACCACCTGTAGACATTTCTTCCCTTTGATGCATCCATGAGTGAGGCTACTAGCACCCGTGTTCTTGCTGATGGAGGCAGCTGGTACCCTGCAATCATTTTGCATAAATGTGATTTCTGACAGTCATAGACACAACACTGTAGACTCCACATTCTCTAGTGCCAAGACTTGCTACTCTGTATTCACCGTAAATGCCCTCTGTGCAGTAAAAACCATGTCTGGTTCAGCTGTTCATCAGTCAAGATTAATACTTCCCTATTACGGGTTACGAAACAGCCAGTTTCTGCTCTTTGGGCTGGATTCCCCAGGCACCAACAGCAGCACACTTCACTTGGACTTCACCCATGTATAAAAGTTTAACTTG
The DNA here is from genome assembly GCA_013398915.1 of Dromas ardeola. NCBI lineage: Eukaryota > Metazoa > Chordata > Aves > Charadriiformes > Dromadidae > Dromas > Dromas ardeola. The sequence continues at coordinate 597,141 of VYZM01021023.1, forward strand.
ATTTAGGGTTAAAGCGCTCTGATTTACAACATCAGCAGTAAAGTCCAAAGAGCTGTGCTATTAGGACATATTCACTGAATTTGATCAAGCACTTCAGCTCATTCTTTGCACTTCTCAGTCTACATATAAGCAAGTTTTCAACAAACAAATGTGCATTTACAGTGCTAGACTTTCAGGCAGCTGCCCAGTCCCATCTCTGGCGTGAGTCTGTTTATACATCTAACCTCAAAAAAGCTTATTCCAGTGGGTTTCTGGGAGACTGCCAACTGTGACTGCAAAGGGAAAAATAGGTGAGCTAATCACATTCCTGTTTATGAAAACAGAATTTCCTCCATCTCAGCAGAAGGTGGAAGGAAATACATTTGGGCAAGAAGACCCCAGTGATCTCTATGCTGATGGTATTTGACAATAAAGGAACACTTGGAGTGGGAGAAGCGGTGTATAATTTGGGCACAGGCTGTGTGTAAGCACCTCTATATATTAACCAAGCCTATTGCAATTGCATTTCTGTATTCCTTTCATGCTCCCGTGCTGGTATCAACCCAGTTCTGGACACACACCTCCAGTGCCTCCCTGGCTTCACGGCACAAGACCTCTGTGTGCACCCCTCATCCCGTCACTCTGTTAAACCTTTACTAAATCAAAGGGAACTGCACCTGACATGGCTGCAGTTACAGACACAGAAGGCAGAGCCAGCCCAGCATTTCTATCAAGTTATTCCTTTTCTCAACCCAACAGCCAGCTGAGAGTTATGGAAGGTGTTTTGGCACCAGTTTTAGCTGAATCATCTAGTAATATAAGCCACATCTGCTCCACACACATGATCTGGAAAGCATCTTTTCTTTAGCAATTTTACAGGAGGAGAAGGTAAAATTGATAGCCGCTTGGCTTGTGGCCTTGAGCGCACAGCAGACCAAGAGAATCAGCTTTTCCAGTCCAGACTGCAAAAGGGAAATCAATCCAGTTTATTCTCCGTAACTCACTAAACCAGCTCAATTATTGCTAGAGACAGTCAGCAAACCCCTGCCAAGCTCCTCAACAAGGGAACTTCCAGAAACAAATAAGACAAAAACCCTGAAAGATGATCAGCAGGGATTTTTGCTGAGATGCAAAGAGGGGCAATCAAAAACCCAGGCAAGTGCAAACAGGATGGCTTTGCCGGGTGTGTATCATCATTCCCTGCCAAGGCCTCACCAGATACTGTGGGTGCCTCTCTGGCCTCAGCACCCGGAGCTACATGAAGATGTCTGTCAGCAGAACATTCTTCTGGGGCAGAAATCTTGTGTACCAAAGCCAGCCATAAAGCTGCCTTTTTTTTGAAGCCTGACATGGGGAACTCTGGCATGTACAACCTTGCCTGTAGTAATCGTAAGGTGTATGCATCTCTTGACGTCCAAAGGAAATGACTAAGAGATGGAGGAACCTGAGCTCCTTGCAGAGTGCTCAGTACCACCAGGCACAGTACAGCATTTCAGATCAGTGACTGAGCCCTCAGCTCTTCAAAAGGCAGACTAAAACTCCTTGCTGCATTGGGACAGAAAGAAACACAAAGAAAAAAAGAAAGAGATTTAATAGCTTTGCTCACTCTCATTCCTCCTTAAAGAAAGGCTGCAAAGAGTTAAGTAGAGACTGACCATAGCTTAAGTTTTGTCCTCATCAACCTTGGCTGCATGCTTTCAATACCAATGAAGACAAGAGTCAGAAGAAAAATAAAGTGAGAACAGGCAGATAAGGGGATTTCGCAATGATCCAAGCCAAGTACTGCAATGATCCAAGCCAAGTGCTGTTGTCGTATGCTGTCCTTGAGAAGAGAAGTAAGAGATCTTTTCAGAGAGAGCACTAGAAGTACAAAACTGATACGTCTAGGAGCATTTCAGGTTGCAAAGGCCACATTATGAGGGAGGGGGGTGGCAAGGAGCAAACACCTTTCTAGGCAATTAAAAGGACATACCACAATTGATTTCAGAGTTAAGCTGCACATGAGAATCTATTGCACCATTCTCAAGCTCAGTTCAAGGCGGCAAAGTTTCACATTAAGAAGACTGTGGTGACTTGGTCAGGCCCTCTGTTGTGTGCATCCGTCTTCTCAACTCTTCACTGTTATGTGCAGAGACTTTGGTTTGTCTCACTACTTGGAAAAGTGCACTTTACAAACCTACAAACCTGTCAAGAAATGCAGGAACCATTGCTCCATTTACTGTGGATCTTCTCTAGGAAGATGCTAGGGACAAGAAGGTTCAAGAAACACTGTACATTACACTGATTTAGAAGAGGAATAAGGCAAATCCCATCCTCAAAGACTACAGTAGAAAGAACTGTATCAGAACATGCGTGAAAGAAGACAAACGCTTTTCTGTTACAAACTGGAGCTAAAGCTAAAGCACTGGAAAACCCTGAACTCCCTCTTTGTTTCCAAAAAAATCTTCCTCTTTTGAATGTCTACCGTTGTTTGTTCAAGATTCTTTATATAAGGGGCGGGTGGGTGCAAGAAACTAATTTTATTTTTTCTTAAAACAGTAAAAATAAAAATAAAACTCCCCAAAAGCCTCCAAGTTTACCCTCTCTCCAGGAATTAGGAATTTGTACAAAGCTTCCTTGACCTGACAAAATCACAGTTTAGAAGAAGGCTACACAGCAGCAAAGAAAAGGTGGACAAAAAAGAGTCCATACGCGCATTGTATGTCACGTCTACAGCACCACGTACATACCATGAATCACAGTCAGCCAAATGTTTTCATAACTCGGCTTGTATATTCGTATCCAACCAGCATGCACCAATTAGCCATCCTTTCCAAATAGCTAAACACAATAGTTATTTATGGCTAGAGACATTTTGTTTCAAAATAGCCTAATGCAAAATTTGCAACATTGAAGTGAAACAACAAGATATTAGTTTGCAAGTAATCCTGCTGGCCTAGGAGATCAGCATTCCTGAATTATTATGATTTTATTACTGTAAAGAAAAGAGCTTTGCTTTTACAGAAAACAGTCATCATGCAGTTTGGACAGAGAGCGATCCCACCTCCAGATGGATGGAGAAAATGAGGGAGGGAGGATGGGAGAGAGGGTGAAGCTTGAGTGCAAACCCAACCCTGCCTATGAAATGGAAACAACTGGCGCGTTTTCACCATAGGCTGAGGCTGGACAAGTAAATACGCATCTCCTAGGTCTGTGCAGACAGATGCCACCAGGGAAGATGTTGCTCTCCCCGTGTGGCAGAATATGCTTGTGGTGTGTCGGTTTGGTGGCTCTGTTAGCTGTAAATGCACATCAGGTGTTCCCAGCACTCCACTACCAAAGCAGACTGTCGTCCGGGTTAGCACTGTGTGTGTACCTCATTTAGGAGTGCTTCTGGCAATTTACTGGTAAGGAAAATATGGATGCTGGGAAAAACAGGTCATAAAAACCCAAGACTATTTAAATGTAAAATAAAATGCAGCAAAGTGCACTCTGTGGCCACAGTAAGTCCCTTAGGAACCATGAGACACTTCCTGACAGATCGCTGGTAAGCACAGACTATTTCTTTCTCCCTTAGACAGCTAACAGGATCCAGCCCTTCCCACCACTTAAAATTCAATACTGTAAGAGACTGCCGACTCCTCTGTACATCGGAAGCAATGGGGGAAGCGAACAAAGCTGCTTTACTTTCCTCTAATCTTTCTCCCTTGTGTGGCTGCACCAGATGGTGCCGAGCTGCAGGTTGAAGGGAGATAATAAACCAAGAGGAAAAAAAAAATTGTAATATTAGGTTATAAAACAGCTGACCTTCAAATATGACGTCAGCTCCTGTTTAATTGATGGGACGGGTCCAGACAGACAGACTCATGCACACTGGGATGTCCATATTCAGCACCTTCCTTTCTAATATGGGAACAAGCCATACGGCAGCGCTGTTAAACCGGTCTGTTCAAACTTACAGGTGTAAGAATACGCAGAGCAAAAGTCAGAGTCTCCATTTGTCTTGAGGCAGGCAGACCCTCTCAGGGAAAGCATTTTTGCTGAAAGTGGTTTTGCTTAAACTTCTGGTCCAGCATCACCAGTCTCTACTGACGATAGCCTGCCTCTCCCACTGTAAATGAAATGAAATAACCCCAGAGTTAAAGAGCACAGATCTTCCAGAAGAAGAAAATTATCAAATACAAGATTGTTTTAAGCTTGGCTCTGCTCCAGAGCTTTGCTTTTAGCTGCCGTCACTACAAACACTGCTACGAACAGTGGTTTTAAACGCCATGTAGAGGACTGGGGTTATCCTGCTGCGGTCAAGCACAAGCTCTGGAAAACTCTGCCATAGCATATTGTAGAATTCTGCAGCCTTTTTTGATATGCTGTTCTCAAACATTTCCCACCAGCCTCATGTTGGATGACTATTTTGTACCACGTCCAGCTTTGGGATAAAGAAAGCAAAACACACTAAATAGTACTCCCGTTGATGAAAAGGAAAGCCCTGTGCTAGGCTACTGCGAGGAAGATGGAGCAGTGTGAAATGCATAGGTCTGGGAGTGGGAAGCCCTGGGTGTCTCTCTGTTTCCCCTGCAAATACATACGACACAGAAGAAGGCATCTCCCTCTCCTTGGCAAAGAAGTCATCAGCTGCCTTTGCAAATAGTTGAAAAGGGCTTTAAGACTATTAAGTGGTTTGAGAAACATTAGATTCTGTTTTAGTGCTTTTAGTGCTCTGCAGGTAAAGGTGACAGACAACAGCCTCAGCTAGGAGAGTGCACATCTCATGTCATATTCAAGGAAGCAGCCTGCATTGTACACTGAGTCCCAGGACTTTACGGCGATGTTTTGCCAGTCTCAAGGGAAATCCATATAGAGGCTCCCAGCAGCAAGGGACAAAGCCACATTGAGTGACAACACTGAACAGTTCAGTATTTATTAGACATGTACAAAAATAAAATAGCTTGCTGTAAGCAGCCCAGTGCTGAAACACTGAATTCCAGTTTCTTGTTGCTTCAAAGATGCTTCAATCAGGGAGGAACAAAGCCAAGAGCAGAGCCACTAAATCGCTGTGTCCCAGCAGAGTGTCTGCACCCAGACACCGATACAAACATCTCTCAATCACATCACAGCCGTACCAGGTCTGCCTGGCTCTGCTCAGTAGAGACAGACAGACGCCTGGACATTGGCCAGCATACAGGTCCCTCACCAAACTACTGCTTCCTTGTCCTGTGAACAGCCCGGTAGCTTCTTGTTGTCCTTCTCAGAAACCAAAGGTTGCTGGCAGGGGAAATGCCTTCCTAAGAACTCAGAAATTTTGCACAGATCTTGGAACTGGGACAACAGTGATTTAACATCTACCATTAAAAGCAGTTTAAAGTTTAATGCTCAGAGCATAATAAATCCTATCCAGACATTTTCAGCTTGCAAGCCAGGCCATCAGCAGGGCAGAAATAGATTTGCTGCAAGACAACCAGGAATGATTTTAAGTGTATTTTGTAGAGAACACAAGGCCTGGATTGTCTCAAACCACAGCTGTGTCCAGCACCTAGATGAAAACACATTGGATCAGGAAAGGAGGTACTCAAGCAACCAGTATTTGCCAGTTAAAATAGATGGGACCAAGAAATGAGGAATAAGGCAGAACAATGCTCAACTGTAGTGCAAAACTGGAGCATAATCCTCCTTGGTGCAGAACAGAATAGCAACGACCCTAAAAATAACCTTACATTTTCCTTCAGAATCACAGCGGGTTCTTACTTGGGTCCAGGTTGCTTCATATACCGCACTTAGTATCTCAAATAGCTTGACTCACTGCCAGTTATCAAGTGTGGCACTGAACGCCTGCATGTGTAGGAACTCCGAGCTAACAGAGGTTGGATGGAACTCCAAGATGCATTGTCAGTGCTGGTCATATGGTTGTTCTGCCACGTTGAGGACACAAATTGCTTTGCCTTCCTTTGTGAGCAGGCTTTCAAAGCAAGTAAGAGGACCTTTTACTATCCACCAGAAGCAGAGACAGGGACTCACTGAGGAGTGCATTCCTTCACCCCTTGTTACCATACACTCTACAAAACAAACCCACACACTCAAGCTGCCAAACACACAGACAAGACACACAGGACACAGAGCTGTGGACAAAGCCAAGCAGGTGGTGGGGCCCGTATGGCCAGCTTAGTTCCTGTCTTCCTCCCATTTGGGTCAACTGCAGACCTCCCACATCATCCAACAGAAACAATTCAAGTAGCTGGAGCCTAAAGATGAGGTTGCTTCAGAATGGAGGAGACACCAAAAGAGAGAGGCTTGCATCAGTGATACCAGCTCCATCCTCCCACAGACTTTTTCCTCTTACCTCCTTAGATCAATTGCCCCTGTAATTTGGGGCAATACACCACTAACTACAGCCTCTTTGATATCCCAGTCACTAAAGTTTTAATGCCTTAAAAACAAAGGGATCGGGAGAGGGGAGAAGCTGTGCTGTGCCAGGGAAGGGAAGAGGCCTCTCTCCAGCTCTCTGATATTGGCTCCTGCTGTTCTAATGGAACCTTACCCAGGAAAATAAATCTTTAGTTAAAGAATACTGCAAACAACCACAATGGGGCTTTATCGTGGCAATACCAACCCCACTGCAGCTTCTAAAGCTCTTGCTTGAACAGAGGGGGAGCAGCAGCAACCCCACATCATGCTGAAGTCCGCATTCCTAAAATTCCCCGGTGCATGCAGGCATGCTCAGAGAATGCGGCTTAGGGGCTCAGGGGTTATTAGCTGAGAGTTCAGGTTCAGATGTGCCAGGGGATAGAGGTCAGGGCATGGATGCAGCTCTGTGTCCCTCCTGGGCTTTTATTTAAAAAATTTCGAGCATTCTCCGCATAGCACCCTCAGTGTCCTCTCTGCATCCACCATTGCACAAAGCGGTTTTCGCGTGCGTTCCTCCCCTCCAGTCGTTACAGCCTGAGTACGTGCTGTAAGGTCTCTGGGGCAGGGTCACTGCAGCAGCCTCCTGGGAGGTCTCAGGAAAACAGCAGCAAACAGCTTCCACCCTACACCCCTACCCGTCCCCCCCGCAATAACCACTACATCAGTCTGAGGGAGGAGGATAGTGTTAATGCAGCAGGAATCAACAAGCCTGCTTGTTTCTTATTCCAAAGCGAAGACAAAGGTGGGGTTTGTTCAGCTAGGCAGTAAAAGCCAAGCCTTGCAAGGAAGGAAGGAAAAAATGTGGGTATTTTTGATTTTGGTTTGGACTGAGTCCCTTGAAACAGGATGGGCATAGGAATATTTCATAAAGAAAAGTAAAAAATTGAAAATGCAAAGGCAGAAATACTTGTAAGTGCTCTATACCTGTCCAGTAGCACTGCTTCTCTGGAGACAAAGGGGACTGGGAGGAGGGGATAAAACAGGGGAAAAAAATCCAATGCTTCAAGCTTATTTTATCGTAACTTCAAAACAGGAAGGAATCACTAAACCTTTCTGAGTTTTAGAGCAAAAGATAAATGGAAACAAACATTTGATTTTGGGGTATATTTTAAAAAAATACGGCACGCTAACACTTAAAAAGCAGAGTTGAAATGTAGCAGGGAAGTCTGGACATAAAACAACAAAATATAAAAGTGAAAGAAGGTCCCTAAATTCCCTGTGCTTCCAGCATAGGAATACGCATACCAATTGGAGAAAAAGAATTGTGAAGGTATGGATTTAACTCCAATTTTTTGGTAGAATTTCTCTGACAAATCAGTTTGCTAGTTAAATCACACAATCCTGGGTTTTTTTAAGCTATTAATTTGCAGTGTTTAATAGGAACATTTTCGGCCTTGGACTCTGAGCTGTATTTGGCAGCTACAGTGCTAATAATAAACTGTTAAAATATCTTGCTCCTTCAGCTGACCAGCTCCCTCAAAATGTCTTGTGGCAGAAGCCAATGTGCTGTTTGATCAGGAAATTAGTTGTCTTGGAGACATCTTCACATACAACAGCAGCTCAGTCAGTCACTTTGAGTGACGCCACCTAGCAATCTGCACATTAACTTCAAACAGAAAATGAGGATATCAAAGCCACTGAAAAAGAAATCGTCACCTGCAAGAAACATGCTGTTCTTCTCCCATGCACTGTTAGCTGAAGGGAAAGCAAGATGAGAGTTTTGATCTCAAAATGCGCTGCTACCTCCCTGTGTAATTAGGTCACTAAGAGGCTAATGGTGTTCCTGTTCATACGACCATTTATATGAAAATTATAATCTATGCTGTTCTTTCAGAATCAGTTTCAGGTCAAACCTGCAGGCACCACTTCTGAAAAAGAAAGTTACCAAAAGGTTAGACAAAGACGCAATCCAGAAGTGCCACCACCTAGTTATAACTAAACCTTATGGATTAGAAAGAGGGTTGTAACTCCAAAGCATGCGGGCAGTTCTACAGCACCAGGCATCAGTTTACAAAGACTAGCAAATAGTGATTTCCAAGGTAAACCACTAAACTCAGGTTATGTGAATTGATAAAAAAAGATGCTTATCTTCTAGTCACCCTAATGGAATGCTACAATGCTTGCAAATAAAAAGTAGAACCAATCCTGCCCAGCTCAAAGATACAGAGAGATGCACCAAACTCCCTCTCACCAGTTCCCTATACACACACACAAATGCCAAGGCAGAAAGTGAGTTAAATGCCAGACAAATTGGATTCATGCCAATGCATGTATTATTCCATGTTTGGGATTCAGGATTATGAACAATAGGACGTAACGTCTTTAATCACCCTCAAAACACATCTCTTATGTGTCAGTAGGCCTTCTGTTGGGCTTTCTCCTGTCCAAAAATACAGATTGGTGCTCTAGCAGGTGCTGAATCTACTGAAACATGGACCAAAGCATCCTCAATTCTCTTTATCACATGGTCTGATGATCCAGCAGAGTAAGAACTGACAGATGTTTATTCCCCTCCAGAGCCTAGATGTCCACTGGAGATGGTGTTCCCCCAAGGCCTTATGCAAGCACAGAAAGATGCACTTAATGCATCAACATCTTTGCTAACACCATTAGCTTCTGAAACCTCAAATCTGTTAATTGTGGGTCTGCGTATTTGCAGCACAGAATATACAGGCAAGTCTCCTGCGTAATTTTCTTAATAGTACCACAAATGACTTGGGAGTAGTTCAATTCCTGTGCAAGCAGGGGTACATGCAAAGGCTTAAAAACTTCAAGAAGAAAGACAATGCCCCTGTATAGAACATTCCTGCCAACAGCTCCAGTTAAGGGGAAAAAGAAAAGCCTTGTCCCAGCTGTAATGAAAGGTTCCCCTGGGCAGCAAGAAGAGTAGCTTTGCTCACAGAATATTTGCATCTCAGCTGAATTAGTTAATGTGTGTTGAACACACTGAAAATTGTGAAGTGGTTTATAAATGCTAAGGATTGTTATTTATTATTGTCTTGGTGCACAACAGCGGAAACTAGTGCCATTTACAGACGCAAATTAAGAACAACAGGAGGTCCACCGACATGCTGTGGGTCTGGGGATTTTGTCCATTTGTCTCCCCCACTCCTGTTTCCCTCAGACGGAAATCTCTTCCACAGGACTCCTACAGTCATCACTGAGCAGGGCTGGCCTTGGCCCAGTGAAGCCTGTCACAGTGGAACAGTTCTGCCGAGAGGGGATGAGACCTCCACCTGCAAACCTAGGTTATTCACTTCTCAACAGCACTCTCCTACACTCCAAAGCACTGTCATCACTGCCCTTGAACAGCAAATATTTTCCACCCAACTTAGACATTCGGGGCAAAGTAAGACAGAAAATAGAATAGAATAAAATAAAAACACATGCCCATTTCATGGTGAAGAAAGGGTTAGTTAAAAAAAGTTGGGAATTCAGAGTGACATACGCTAGCACAATAGAGTGATTCATATACACGAGCGATGTCTTACAAGACTGGTCTCAGCATAAGAGCAGATTTTTAGACACCGATTTCTTTACCTGCATTGTTAAGAAGCAGCTTAGATAAAAAGATGATTTTAAACCTCCTGTCTGCAGCTTTGGTGAAGGAGTGATAGGGATTGTCCAGTTTTTAAAGTAACCCAGGAGTGCCCTATGTTTCCAGAACCGGAATTTAGGTTTAAGAAGATCAAAATCACTTTTTTTTTAACTTTGATTTTCCAGACCAACTTGTAACTTAACTCTGCAGCTCTGATAATGTGCAAATAGTTTTGCTTAGTGCTTACCTAGAACATATGAATCCCTCTCCAAGATAATTAAAGTAACTTCACAGACATAGTCATTCTTTGGTATTACAAGCCTGTGTCAAAGCAGTTATTTCCAGTATAACATTGCTGCCTCAACGGCATGCTTTGCACATTCACAAAATTCACAGGATATTGGGAAAAACTGGGGGTACAGAGTCAAGCTTTTACAGACAACTTAGCACATAAAACAAACCTCTGACAGATGCTCAGTCAAACTGTAATAGCTCCTTTTTCTCAATACGGCACTTAGATGTGCATTACAGCTTGCACATTGGAAAAAAAACACGGTATTTAATTCAGAAGGTGCTGCTTACTCAGAGACATGCTGCACTTGCAGAGACTTGCATTCCTCTTATTTTCCTCTGGTTACTGATTGCTTAGCACATGGTTGCCCTACTGTCTGTGAAATACAGACATTTCAGCAATTCAAGCTTTGAGTGCCTAATATCAAGGGGCAAATATCAATACCTGATCTGCCATTCAGCAGACTGTATGCAACTTTCAAAAGGCAAATTTCAGAGACAGAAGGCAACGGAGCCCCTGAAGTATTGTTACAGTGACATTCCCTCCTCTATTTGCAGAGCTGCAAATTGTTTTACAAATACCGTTCAACCAAAAGTTCAAAATAAACAGCAATTCACCATCCACTAGAACAGAGGAAAGCTCTGCTGGTTGTATCACAAGGAATAACCACTGGAGAGTAGCTGTAGAGCTATCCCTGTGTACAGATCTGCATCCATACCCAGGCTTCAGAACCATATGTAACAAAGAGCAGTGGGTTTCGGCACCATTGAGTCAATATAACCACACCGCTCTTAATGCTGGTAAGGAAGAAGTGTATTTAGAAGGACATTAGGGTATTTCCCCCCTCCTCCCAGGACAAGCCTTATTTCATTTGAATGCAGTCAGTTAGCTCCTTTGTTTCCACTCAACTCCAGATTCCTCAGTGCACCAGGCAATGTTGTACAATCACATTCAAGAGTGGCAACGTACACAAAAAGTTTATGAATTGGTCGCAAAGTACCTACAAGAGCTTGCAAGCGCCTGCAAAATGCCCTCTAGAACAGGTTCCTGTCACACTGAGCTCAGGACAGAGATTAGAGTTACCAGCTTTGACACTCAGCAGGAATGTGTCACAAAGGATTAAATCATTATATCATGAAGTGTCTGCAAACGCAGCTTTCCTGCTGTTCTACCACTAAGTTATACATTAATTAGTGAGGTACAAAACAAACACGAAATATCTCCAAGCATCTGCCTGTGGATCAGGCCCAGCCAGAGCTATTAGCACAGGATTCATTTCCAAGAGGAGTGACCGAAAGCATCACCAGCTCTTCAAGAGATCCATTACAATGCAGAGAATAGAAATACTGAAGGTAAAAGCACAGAAGCTGATTGCACTGTTTATCTTAGCATTTTTGATAGCTATTTAATACAACTTCTCCCTCACAACCTCAGCACCTGCTTTTCTAAACAAGGTCATACATGCACCATTGAATAAAAACATCCTTCCTTGAGAGAGGTGTGGAGCAGTGTCAAAAGATCCTGCAACATGAACAGGACAGTTGAGATAAAACATTTTAGAACAGGAAAAACACATGGCCTAGCAGACTACACAGTAAAGCAAGAACCAACTTGTGTTATTTCTAGATGCAACTGCAAGTGTTCCCTAACTGCTCAGCAGTTCCGTACCAAACCTTTTATGAACTCTTACTCAGGTGGAAGAAATTCCGGATGGCCTGACTGCAGGCCACAGTACAGAAAATCTAAGCAGACCAACAACATCCCACATATAAACTTCTACTTTTCATCTAAATCATGACATTAGAAAGATGTCATTAGACGAAAGAAAAAAAAGAATATCTGCCAATTCCTTATAGCTATCCCAGCAGGATTTCTAGCTTTGGCCATTTTTCCCTTGCTTTCTGTCCCAAACTGCTGCCTTCTACTGCTTGGCATAGCCTGACTCTGCCAAATTACATCAGCATGCAGACTGTGGCCAGGATGCATTCTTTAAACTAATTTGTCCCAATTTTGCTTTGGGATCCCTTCAGTATAAGATAAGATTACTTGCTAGAACTGCCTATCTGGGTCAGGTTGTAATCTGTCTCTCAGAGGCTGAACTGTACTTGATCTCAGCACCACTAGACCAACACCCAATGACCAACCAACTATTTGCCTTCGCTATTTAAATACTTTCTGAGGCTAGACTCTCAAAAATAGACTTTCTTTTCCAGCTTCATTCTCAGAGGGCTGCATGGTTAAACCATCCTATCATGAAGAACAGCAACACCAGGATGTTCCTCTATTCTGGTACCACCCCACCTTTCACAAATTGCTGAAGCACAAGAGACAAGGAAGGCTTCTGGTAGTACCGAGGTCCCACTACATATGATAATATTCAGAAACGTGCAGAGATCTGTGTAAATCTGGGGGCAGCTCAGAATGGAAAATAGGTCTAGGGTGTCCTGACTCAAGTGTTTTACCTACAGAGTGATTTTCTTAGGGTGAAATGGATGCCACCCACCTCCTGTTCTACAAGCTGAACCCACCCAGTGCTGTGCAAACTTCTGCCCACAGCCCTAAACATGAGTGGGTGGAAGTAGCTACCACTGCTGTTTCAAAGACATGGATATTATGAACCTTAAAGTAATTAATCACCTTCACTCAGTGGTATGCAAATTCTACTTTCAACATCAGCATGCTCATAACAAAATGCATTAACAACCTTCTAATTAAATGCTTTAAATGATATTAAAATCATATTGTCTGACAGGTGAAATATAATGCGTTAACGGGATTGTTGTAACTTCCTTAGCATCAAGTGTTTATTAAAAGCTCAAAAGTCAAACATGTTGGGGAGAAGGGAATCTATCTTCCTCAAACTGAACGCTACAGCACGTGTTGATTCCCTTACAACCAGAAAGTCACTGAAATGGTGCTTTGAAAGAACTGCAGAAAGTTTATCTAATGCAGAAGTACATGATTCAGGGACCTGTCAGGTTGGCTGAAGTACTAAGGCGCAGATTAATCCACTCAGTCCAGGACAATTGCTATTTGCAGTAAAAGGGAATGCAACAGAATGGTAGAAATGAAAGCAAACAGTGGAGTTCTGTTTATTAAAGAGAGCAAAATCCACAGCAGCATCTGTCAATTGGAACATCAGCTGCTGCTGAAAGATTTATTTTGAATGTCTCATAAGCTGCCTTCCAGTTGCATTAGCAAAAAAAAGAAGCCAACCTTCATATTTTTCCCAGTCAGACAGTAAGACAGGTTTGTGCTAACAGAAGTCATAAACCTTCACTGGATATAAAATCCATAGTTAGGATGGGGAACCTATGAAGTATGGTTGCAAGTTCCAATAAAGCTACAGTTCAGTCTCCTGAATTCAGATCATGCTACTAGTGATTAGAACAAGACTTGGGCAAATAACTTGAGATATCCACCTAAAGGTGGTCATTTTTCAGCTCTCTCACCCTTGCTGCCACACAGGCACACTCCTCTTTTCTCAATAAGGGACATTCTCTGAGTACAACTTCCAAAGCTGCCTTCTGCTTTAGTTTCCATGATAGGTCCCCTGCTTTTCTAAGGAAAAAGCAGGGCAGATACCCTTCTTTGCTTCCCCAGAACTCCATCTACTCTGCTGCTTCGTTCATACCCTGAAGACAGGCAAATTAAAGAAAGTCTAAAAGTAATATAGTATGTTGTGCAGATGAATGGATTGTTACTCTCAGGCAATTCTATCTCCTTGTTCAGAGGATAGCAGGGAAAGCTACCGATGAGCAGAATTAACGTTTTTCTTTTAGGATATGGAACTTAACCCATCCCAGCTATAAGTTGCTAAAGGAAAACCTGGCTCAGCAGGTATGTTACCCTACATAATGCATTCAACTCTTCAGACTCTCTTTTTGTAGGAAATGAGGTACAGCTCTTGCTTCTCAAGTTAGTTTCATACACGAGCATCACCCAGCCATAGGTAATGGACTCAATGGCTGGTCATTTTTCTTAGACTCAAAGAGAGTTCAGGGGTCTATGCCAGAGCCTCTACCTGCAGCTGCCACCACAGGGTCTCACACAGACATGCCTGGAGGTGCAGTTGTCAACTCAATCACTGTTCACAGTGCCATACTGAAGGTGTCCTGGCAACTGAAGCCCCCTTGACTGGAGGCAAGAGCTAATGTCTTGGCCTCAAACATGTTTCTTCCTAGAACTTTGTCACCTAACTGATCTTGTAGAGTACAAACTGCTAGAGTCTGATCTGGACAGAGAAAGGAACACAGGGAAGGGTTTCAGAGATATGCCTGGGAAAACCACCTTTGCAGCAAAAGTGGAACATGCACAGGGGCAAGAGTGTACATGTCAAGGTCCAAGAAAAGATGCAAAAGTTTTAGCTGTACGGAAGATGGTTAAAGCCATCATTGGCATTTGTCAAATGAAAATTAAGAAAAACGATCCCAACTATCCAAAAGACTTTAAAACTTGTAGATTCCCTTTCGAAGTCCAGGCAGTTCTCTGGACTGGACTCTGCCTATGGGCTGCTCTGGGTCTCTACGTACACATCCACCTTATAAATTACCAAAGCTATAATAAAACATGTCCTCCAGCCTTCCTGAGCAATGTTGTATTTGCCTTTAATTTAGCTTCACCTACAAAAATAGCCAGCTGCCTAAAAGAAAGTTGAACAACTGGTTTCTGACTAGAATTGCTCCAAATGTTTTAGCATTCATGCAAAGTCATGTGGAAGAAAAAAGGAAAAGTCAGAAGCCCAACAACTCACGTATCCTGGTTACCATCCTCCACTATAATTATAAAATTGCCCTTAAAACATAATTGCGTAATTGGGCTTGGCAAGTGTTCACCCAAATCTTTTACAAATATTTCCACAGACTGAAGGAACAGGCGGTGGGCAGTCTGACAAGCCTGCCATGAGAATTTGTGCCCTTAGGACATGTTCCTAGCTATTACACTAAATACTTTGCATCACAGCCTAATGTTTCAAAACAGTAGTTTAGCAAGTGAAGTACCAGCATCTTAAAACAAATTGAGAGAAAGGTTTTCAAGCTATTTTCACTGCACACATACATGGAGCAGCAATCCCTTTGAACAAAGAGACAGAGGAAGCAACCAATCCTTTTTAACCAGTTACAGGGAAAGAATCCCCAGTGAGATGAAACTGGTTGACTTCTAGCAGCTATAATCAATTAGAAGCTACCAATGCCTTGCTAGGTTACTTTACCAGCATAGGACTCTGTCCCTTAAGAAAAAAGCAACACAAAACCCCCACAACCTCAAATGCAAATACAGAAACATGCGGCATGCAGGAAGAGGAGAGCCAACAGAAGCCAGAAATGAAATCTGCAATACAGTAAGGTTGTTTTTAACAGCTGTGCATTATGCATTCAGCAGCACAGGGAATGCCAGCAGGGAGCCTTTATTAACATAGGCCTCAGAGTACAGTGTGCTCCTATCATGATTGGCCTCTCTTGAGAAAAGGCGCACACACACAAAAGACTTAACCCTAGAGAGATCACTCCAATCCTGTTGCTATTTCATCAGCTCGACACCACAACAGATACCAGCGAACTTCCGTGATGTATCACAGACAAACAGGTAACAATTCTAACAATGCCTGAAATCTAACCTACAATAGGAGGTTTCATCAGCAAGTTACGACAGGTAGGGAAAGGGATAAAAAATACTGCACAAACCCACAAAACGGAGTCACATTACCAATGTTGTTCTGCTATACAGACCCCACATACAGGGGGTATGTTTCTCTTGTAGAAGATGCTAATAAAAGCAAGCTGTTGTCAGGACACCTGTGTTCTCAGCACAGCAATCTGCACCTCCACCGCACATGTTCTGGGGGCCCATTGGTCCAAGAAACAGCTGGAAGCCTTGCTACAGATGCAGGGGCCCAGCAGGGTAACTCACTCCATTTGGTAAGCTGGTATTGGCAGCAGAAATCTTTTGTCAGTGCCAGCTTTGCCTCCACTATGAGACTTGCCTCTATCAGGAACACTTGCTAGCACTCCCAGCTCAGCACCAGGCAGACACCAGAGAAAAGGGAAATGCTCTCAGAATAGGCTCACCACCTCTGCTGTATCAGGTGCTGATACAAGCTCTCTAGAGGTCTTGTCAACAGCTCTAAGTTGCAGCTGGCTGCATATCCTCAAAGTGTGGCCTGTCCTGGTGGGCAGCTGCCACAGAAGTGAGATGCAACCACTGAAGTGACAAAAAGATACACTAGAGGCCTGGAAAAAAAAAAAAAGCCACTTTACCACCAATTTAAACCAATTCTTCCCCTGATTTGGCAGGGAGAGGGCAATGAGAGGAAAGAGAATGGCATGAAATGTCCTGAGCATCCCTCTTCTGAGCCTACAGAGAAGAAAAAGTCTCGTGATAGGAAAGGGAAACAAAACACCAACCTGAAGAGCTTGAAAACTGCTCTAGATGCCAATGTGTTCCTGGAATGGAGGAAACAGTTCTGTATAGTCTGTATTTATTCATACATCCTTGCTCTTTTCTCTTCTCTTGTTAAGAAGTAAAACACAGAGTCAGTATCCCTAATAACACGAGCTGGATTGAGGCAGCAATAATTTCAAGGGGCTGTTTAATATGGAATGTACTCGTTCCCAAGAGCATAATATATGGCTTTTTTAAGCCTAGCACATCTGCGCATCACAGTACTTTTTACTTAGAGGCTGAACAGAAAAAGACTGGTAGTGTTTATTGAAGAAGTTTCCTGGAAGTATTTGTGCTGCAGGAACAATACTCTCTAGGTCAGGTACCTCTAAAAGGTTTTTAATATGAGTGCTATGCACCTCTCATCACAATAGTGGCAAGTGCTTTAAAAATCAAAATATCATTGACTGTAATATCATCACTTGACAAAAATACTCCTTTATCACTCTTTAAGCACAAAAAAATCCAAAACCAAGTCACAGGGAGAGTAAGTAATTAGCTCCTTTCACGACTGGTAGGCAGAGACTCGGTCTCCCAGTCACTCTCATCCAGCCCACTGCCCAGAACACAGGACTGTCATTTCTCCACTTGTTTTCTTGATTAATACAGCCTTGAGGCTCAGTTACACCTGTATCAAGGAGACAAGTAATGATCAGGCACAGCCCAGCGCAAGTACAGGAAAGGCACCAAAAGACACCTGTTGTTTCAGTGTAGGGTGCTAGCAAGACCATGTGGTCTTGGTGACTATGAACGGGATACCCAGGAATTGCCCACATTCGGAAAACACTCACTTCCCCCACCAGAGGTAGGTCATTTGCAGTCCTATTCTAATGCCTGGGGCACAAGATTTTGGACAAAGGCATGACAAGCAGTACCTCTCCCTAATTTTATCATAGACCAACTCTTGAGATCTCCCAGAGTTCAGTCGCTAATAGCCAGGGCAAGACAACACAGACAAAAAAGAGTTAATATAAATAGAAAGAAAAGATCTGACCTAGAGGGCAAGCCATGCAGAGTACAAACATCTGAGAATCCGCACAAAGTCTCCTAGCCTATCATTCATCCACCAATTACGCACCAATGTAATTAAATCAGGAAAGCTACGTTTAATTTTCCTATCATCACCCGATGAGATAAGAGCAGTACGTATGGGAGGGATCAGGCACAAGGGAAAGAGCTATTTATTAATAAGTTAAATCCTTTTAGATTTAAGAGCCTCTCTGGCTAAGAAGGGTCTGATCCACAAACACAACTTGAGGGTGTAATGAAGACAAATGAGACACCCCATCTCCATTTCTGTCCTGGGCTTGATCCTGAAGTCTCTTCTTTTATTCAGAAACAAGTCTCATTGAAAATTGCCAGGCATAACTTAAACAGAAATACAGTTTTTGTTTAAAGCCTGGCCTTAGTTTATATATTTAAAACTGAGAACACTCATCTCCTAGGCATTATATTAACAAAGAGAACCACATTAATTTACTTTATTTCTAAACAGCCTAAAGCTCCCTTTTTTCACAAACAGCAAGGCATTAGGGTGCATTTGCAGAAATGCAAGGCACACTCCAGCCCGTTCTTCTGTTTTTCTTCTTTTGCCTGCTCTCACATGAGGCAGAAGAAATGCTGTGGTCCCCATCCCCTGCAGAGACGAGTAATGCCTGAACAGGATCACATAAAGCTTTCTCTACTTGCTAGGCACACACCCAGAATTGCTGCTCTGGCTGTTTTCTCTCCACTCTTCTTTGCTTCATCCCATCCAGCCCTGCTTCCTCAGCCAGTTATTTAAAGCCCTGATTGAAAAATGTGTCAGATCATAATAGTGGATGACTTCCACAGGATCAGGTTTTCAATAACAAAAATCCTACAGGCTTTGATGCAGCCATGGCTTCACCACATCTTTTTTTTTTTTTTAAACAGGAAGGGAAAAATATTTATAACAGCAACTATAAATATACATGCTACTGACTTTTCAACTTGTTGTCCTTGTTCTCAAGCTAAATTTAGCCTGTTATATCCTGTCCAGCCCTTGGTGAAAAAGCAATACACAGTCAAAATTGTGCAAATCCCACGGCAGGCAATTATACTTATCCAGGTACCTTACAGGATAACCAGATGGACAGGTAGATTCTCATTTAGTGAGTGCAAGTATGTTCGTGGCTATAGAGGAAGTGATTATTATAGTGATCATCCCCCCAGTACAGAAAATAATGATTATTGCAATAGGATAGCCCTGTGCTTCTGAATGAGAAAAGTGATGTAGGTTATTCACAGTGTACATGTAGACCATACACCTGGTTTGTGCCAAATACGCTTTGAGGGTGTATATGTGCACCTCTGAGCTACAAAGAACCATCCACTGGCCACACCTGCTGCTTACCCATGTCCTTATTTTACATGCAGAAATGTTGGAGTTATTCATTCAAACCTGGGTGACTGATTTCAAGGTCCAGCCTGCATGTTAAAGAGCATCCTGAAGGCTTTTCATATCCTGAAGGCTTTCATTTGTGAGTGATTTCTTAGTCAAAACAAGGTAAATATTTATCAGGAACTGACTACCTAGAGAATCAGAGTTGTTAGTCATTCATTTCACTGGTAATCTTAAGAAGCCTTAGTCATGCCAGAGCCCAGGTGATTTCTGCAAGGGGCAACACATGTTTCACCCTGGTTTGAGGATCCCTGCCCACGATTCAAAGTTTCACGCAGATGAGGACTCCCCTGCCACAATCCGACTTGCTCCACTCGCAGCAAGTTTTGCAACCTAAGCAAGAAACGCAGCTCAGAGGATGCTCCTGTACAAGCATCAGCCGGTCTAAAAATCAAAATAAGCGGTCCAGAAAAAATATCTGTGTTTCCTACAGCCTTGAT
>VYZM01021023.1:617529-634326 GCA_013398915.1 Dromas ardeola
TTTAATTTCAATTTAATTTTAAACTTCAGCAAAAGCCTTGTCCTGCAAGTGGATTAATAACTGGCTGGGAACTCTGCTCCTCCCACGTTCCCGAGGCACTAAAGGCATCCTGAAGATTGTTTATATATATGTATGTATGTATATATATATATGAATTATTTTATCGTATGTCTTAGAAGCAATGACCAGGATAAAGTATCCTCACTGCTGCACCAACCCTGCCTAGAAGCTCCCGGGAGCTAAACAGACAAAGGAGGAGGGGAAATAGGACCTCAGAAGATTTCCCTGAGGTCAAGTAGCCTGTGGCAAGGAGCCCAGACCTCTGATGTCCATCCATTCCCTCATCGCCAAGGCTATATACTTTTCTTCTGTATGTATTTTTAATGCCTTCTAACTTTTCAAGCTGCAGTGGTTTTCTCCCTGATCTTCTGTGCCTTGTCCCATCATTGAACATATCTAGCACAATCCATTATTTACCTTAGTGCATCTACTGGAAGAACTGTCTGTCTTCCTGCCCAGGGAGCATACAAATATATTGTGTTAGCCTTCTGCAGGGCGTTTCAGATGCTATGGCACTGATGCAAACTGCCTGGATATGTATTATCCTCTCAAGATTCTTGGCAGGAAACAAAGCTTTCAGCTCAGTCCCAGGCTACGGTAAAATGTGTCTATGAAAATTAAGCATGAGGCATTCAGAGAAAAAACAGGAAGGTGAAACTAAGCTCAGTGTGAAGAGATTACAGGCTGGTTTCCCTGATGCATAGTAAACACAGATGCTAGTGTTTAGACCTGAGCCCGGGGATGTGGCTTGGTTCCTCTGGACCACTAATCTTGATCAGAAGTGGGAGTTCAGCACCTCTTGCAGTGGGACCTTATCTGAAAGAAGAATGAAAATCAAGGGTAGGTTTGGACCCTGTAACAGAAACCACAGCCTATTCAAAGGGGAAGAGATGATGCCTCTGGCTTTGTCCTATAACTACTTACACAGCTTTTGAGGGCACTGATATGCTCATTATCTAAGAAATGGTGTCCCAAAGGTAAAGGTAGGAGTGCGCGTGTGTGCATGCACATGCCCTCTGCTGGGTACACAGGCCCTATTGTGTTCAGGTACTGCTCACAGCCGGCTGATACACAGCGACTTCATTCACCCTCTGAGCCTTGGTCATCAGCTGCGTTGTCACATGAACCTCTGACCGGCAGGGTTGACTTTGACCAAGCACCTTTCCTTCATCTCCCTCCCCAGCAAAGCATACAAATAAAAACAATTAACTGATAGCATTAACATAATGCAGGATTTGACTTGCAGAAGAGCAATTAGCAGCGTTCAGTGTTGGTGGCCTGCCCGGCTCAGCCTGTGCCCTCCCATGCTAGCCTGCTGTGGTCCCTGCCCGTCTGAGCACTCAGGACCGCTTGCCTCCTGCCTCTCTCCGGGCCTGAGAGCCCTGTTGCTACCTCTCTGCAGTGTTTTTTTTGTCTGGGGTGACAATCTCGTACAGGCAGACAGCTCCCTCTTGTGATAACACAGCTCCCACAGTAACTCCTGAACCCCAAACCACTTGAAGACCTTCTGTTTTGCCCTGTGCACCTCTGAACATCCGTAAATCCCCTGTGTGCCTGCCATAACCATTTCTAGCTGTGTGGGTATCCTTGTTTGACTTTCTCATGGTGCAAACTTCTAGCAGCTATGATATCACTGGCAGCTCTTGGCAAAGTAGCTGGACCTTTTGATACCAGCTACACTTTTCATCCCCAACCCTCTTGCCTCATCTTTTTCAAGCTGATGTTCTCCACAGGCTTCATGGACTGGGTAGCTTTCTTTCCTAACCATGTCTTATTTGTTGCATCATATTTCAATTCTAGGAGTTCCGGTAGCTTCTTCATGAGCATTTTGTCTCAGATTCTGTCTTTCGGTGGGTCACTGAATGGTCACACTGACTCTCCACCCACATCAATCACAGACTTACATTGTCATTTTTTCCCCCTCTTCATTTAAAATGTTTAAATCCCATTCAGTATTAGCTTCATAGCTAGCTTTGATTGCCTGAATTCACTAAACATCTATTAGAAATATAAAGTGCTCCAGAAACACTTAATGCCAGAAGCAATGGAGATTTCAGTTTGATTGTCTTTTTTAATGGCACCTCTGCTTGAAGTTACAGTCACCTTCATATTTGCAGAAAGTTTCCGTTAGATCAGGGTGTTGACTGCTCCATGCTTCTTGCTCATTTGGAGTTTGTTTTATTCCTGGTACCATGCATTATTCAGAAATTGCTCAGAACCAAAGAATGTGCTTCATTTAGTGTTGGAGCTCAAGTCAACACTGTTCACCAAGAGCAGCATCGAGCAAGCAGTTTTAATTTTCTTCAAGAATCTCAGACAGGTACCGCACCTCTCTGCCCCACCTCAGTGCTGAGAGAAATTCTCCTTCATGAAAAGCAGTTGTACTTGCAAAAGCAGGAGCCTTTTTATCACCTTCTCTGGAAACCTTTGAAAGGGCTTGGGTCCCTCAGTGCCAAGTAGGATCTGCTGCACTGTCATATGCTTGTTAATACCCTTGAAACTGCATCAGCTTGCAATTTTACCTCATCACATCAGTGCAATTTAAGATCTCTGAATAAATACACAGTTAATTCAAGTATTACGTAAATCAAGCACTGGGGATTACTTGAGCAAATAAATGAGAATGAGATTGCAAGTACGGTTGGCCATGAGTTTTTCTACCAAATCTTTTTTCCTTCTGAAATTGAACTCTCTGTGGAAACATTGCAGCATCCTCAAAGCTCCTTTTGTGAGCATTATTTGGGGCCTAAGAGGAATCTATGGCATCTGCCACACTGGGCCCAAGATTTACCAATGAGGACATTCACCTTATTTGGGATAGGGATTGAACACCCTGAGTACTAAACCATTTCTCACTGGAATCTGTGCTCTCCCTCTCACATGCACTCTTCCTTTCTCTCATGTGTTTTCTCTTTCCTTCAAAGTGCCTTCCTCTTTTTCTCCTGCAAAATAGACTTCCTCTTCTTTTTCTGCTGCAGAACAGATATCTTTTTTTTTTTTCTCAGCACCACTTCCAGCATTTAGAAATAGAACAGGCCACAGAGAAATGAAGCGAAAGAGAAGAAATAACTGTTCTCACTTCTGTAGCATGACCTGAGACCTCAAAATGATTTTTGCACTTGAATAGGCTGTCTCAAAAAACTGTTGTATATCAAGTGAGTATTAATACCACCATCCTAAGCCTGGTGAAGCAGTTCTGCAGTAGCTATGAAGAGCAATTGCCCTGGGACACCAAGGCAGAAAGACCAGGCAACCCAGCGCCTGATGCTCAGTGCATCTCCTTTAGGTTCTGCAAACTGGTTGGGGGAATTAATTGGAACAAGATCCAGAAATAAGATGGAGCCTCAGATACATCATCTTAGGATATTTCACTGCAGCTGGTAATTAGAGTATGATGCAGAATGAGCTAGATTCATCCCTCATTTCATAGAAACTGTACCCAGATTTTCTGAGGCTAAAAGTAGACTCAAGAAACATCTTCCTTTTCTGTACTTAGCACTGAAGCAGCTGTAGCTCAAAGCTTCACGTGGCAAGGAACACCAGGAACAAAACTGCTGACTGGAAGCGTTCTATTTTTCCAATCTGGTGGCTGCAATTCCTGCTTCATATTATCGCAGTACCTTCTAAGCTGTTCAAAGGTCCTTTGTGCCTTGTGTTGCAGAAACCTGGTCTTGGCCTATAGAACAGGCTGTCTGTGCAGATAAGAAGAGTGACACAGAGCAGGGAAGTGAGCCATGCACAGGGAGGGAGGCGCACAGCAGCAGACCAAGGATCCTGCTGTGCCATCTTCCTGTCTCCTTCACTGGCTCTGTATCCAATTCTGCTCTTCCCACTGATAGCTGAAGTCCAGTGGAGATTTCCCTCTTTTCCCTTTTCTCCTCCCTACCATGCTTTCTCTTTGTGGCCTTCATTCCCAGATCTGTGCTAGTCCCAGGAGAAAGGAGCCCAGAGTAGCACCAAACCTGGTTTCACATTTATCAGGATCTTGCTTTCATTAGGCTGCCCTGGTGATATCCTTATGTACTTCAGCTGCTTTGCTGCCCTTCAGGTCTTTCCCTTCACTAGCAGTCCCTAGTCTGGTTCTGGAGTGAGGCATTTTGGGATTCACGGACAGGACTGGAATGTCACAGCATGCTATGACATCACTAAAGTACTCCCTGTGCTTCTCTGCATTAGGACTTTCCCTCATTCTGGTGCCAGAAACTTTGCCTCTATTTCACACAGCCCAAAAATATCTTCAAAACAGCAATTACAGGTAGCAGTCTTCAGGCTCCACAAGGCTGGGATCAAGAAAGGCCAAATTTAGGGCAGACTCAGGGCAAGGAGAGTCTTTCAGATGAAGTTTGGACTCATGATCTCTCCCTGTCTCTGCTATTCAAGTTTTATGCTTTAAAGGGGCAAGACTTGAAGGAACTGTAGTGAACATAAAGTCACACAGCCCCACCAGAGCACTCCCAGACTCTGGAGATCTGGAGCTGGCAAGGAATTGGGCTCCTGCTCTGTACCCAAGGCTCCCCCTTCCCTTTCCCCATATAGAGAGGAAAGCCAGTCCCATTCTGGCCCATGCACCCCATTAATTTCACCACTTAGAGCTGTCTCCACATGGTGACATGTGTGGTACCAGCTGCGATATTTGCCAGCCGAAGCAGCATGGATTATACTCAGCTCTGTCTCTCTCCAAACACCTAGTCTGTCCCAGATGATTCCCAGAGACCATGAGAAGCTCTGCCTGCCCATGACCCCCCTCCAGTCACCCCTTTGTCTAAGTTAGTGTCTGTAAATAAAAATCTGTGTGCTTTATAGGCACAATTTCCATATGCAAAGGATTATGACAGATCAATAGCACCCAGCACACACCACAATCTTGAGATAGTTTTAAAAAGGGGTGTGTTACCTCCTTGACAGACTTAAACTTTTCTTCCAGATTAAAAAAAAAAAGAAACGCCTCCCCCTGTGAAGAGTTGTGAACTCCTACCTCCTGTCAGGAGAACACAGCATCGAGCCATCCACATGGCAGTGGAGCTGTGCTCATTAAAATCTTTTGAAACAATGGCATGGCATCTGTCATAGCCAGCCTCAAAGTATCCATACTCAGGGTGCTTAAAACATTTTCTAAAAGAATAGCAGATGCTTAATGCATATCCCAAGCTAGAAATATATCTAGCTCGTGTATCCATCAAAGTTTTTGAAGTAAGGTTCTAAGAAGTAGACTCCTGATTCTAAACCAGCTTCAGACACTAATTATTGAAAGACTCCAGCCACATCATTTACTATTCTTGCCTTGGTGTCCTCTTTTTTTTTTTTTTTGTGAAAATATACTGGTGATCTGTTTATCTCGTTGTTAAGTATAATTAGATTGTACACAGACACTCTTGAAGTTGATCTGATAAATTTCATAGTCTATAAGTGGGTTGGCTCAGGGCCTCTGTAAGCAATGTTTGGAAATATTTCTGCTGCTCATTTCCTGGGCTTATGTCAATTTTCTGTCATTAGTTTTATTTTTAAATTGGGATTATCTCAAGTAGTAAAATTTGGATTCAGATCTGAGCAGTGTTGAGCATTGTAGTGCTGTGCTGGAGCTAATGCTCTGGTACAGGGATATGGCCAGAACATGAAATCCCTGATCTATGTGCGAATTCCCCCTTCACAGAGAGGATAGAGCTTTGGTGTTTGGGTTTGGTTCCATGTATAATAAATAAATTCTCGTAGGGCAGACTAGAAAATACAAACAGCAAGGCACGCTCCCTTACACTTTTGTGTGCATTATATATGGCTTGACTACACTCATTGCTGTTGTTCATGTGTAGCTAATTACTTGTATTACAGTAATATCAAAATCCACAAATGAGAATCAGGGCCCTATTGTACTGGAAATCAGATATAAACATAATGAAGAACTGGTCATTAGCACTTCTGTTTCATTTCACTGTATACTCCGAGACCTCACTCAGCAACTCTCTTCCTACCCAGGAGCTTAGAAAAGTTACCAGTGTGTCTGTGCCTGCAGTGATGTATAGATCTAGGGTGAGAAAACCCAATTATACCATTTCTCCTGTGCCAAACCTCTGCTCACAAGGTGGCTACCAGCAACAGTTTAATCCCCACATCTCATTCTGCAGGTCTTGAGAAGATTTCAACAAGGCGTTTCTCATGCAGACTCTGTTAAATAGCAACTGTCCTTGTGATTTAGACATACCTGCTACTTCTTTGGAGCCTCATAATGTACCAATCCCAGCATCATTTGTTATTTAAAATCCCATGTTGAGTTCACAGGTGACTCAGTTCTTCAGACCATTGGGTAGTGGTTGTAGCTGTAAAAGATGGATATTTTTGTAAGTTTGAAAACAAGAAAGGCTCCGTCCCCCAGACTCTTTCCTATGTCCCTGAAGAACACACTTCTTACAAGTTGTCATAAAGCAGTGGGAAAAAGGAGGATTGCAGGAAATGCTGCAATTCCCTGTAGCAGCAGCCACACAAAGAGAAAATACAGTCCCTTAGTTATGTGCTGAAAGCCAATAGTCCCTTTCCTCTGCCTTTCCCCACATTGTGCTTCCTGTCAGAATATTCCAATCTGTAACTGTCAAACCTCTGACTTCTGTATCAATTTCCCTTTCATTAGCATGAAGATCTAAGAGCTTTCTGAGCATCTTTCTATAAAAATACATTAACATAAAATGAAATCCAGGAAGCCTGAGCTCTGTACTGTATTTAACTGCCCTACTTCGCTAAAAATCTTTCTGCATCTGATGGCAAAAGGGACATCCCCTGGACACTGCAGAGGCATTTTTAAGAGCATGTTTTTTGTGTTGCTGAGAAGCAGCATTCAGCACAACTCTGGCTGGTAGATAGGTTCATATCTGAGGAAGAGAAGACCTGAGATTGAGAAACAAAAGACAACAACAATCTATAATGAAAAAAAATCTCCTGTAATGCTTGTTACAGACTACAAGTGTGTCAGATAAAACATATAAGAGGTCTATAATAAGGAGTAGGAGTTTGTATCCTGAACACAGGACATGTCTGTCTGCCAAGACAGACAATTGCAAATGAAAAATAATGAAAAAATGGGAAGCTGGTGGGGAGGGGAGGAAAGTTACAGAAAATCAAGGGAATTGTGCTTTTCACAAAAGAAAGATACTCATGAGTCGGGACTTGCCAGAACTGCAACATGCATGAATGTGTTTTTCTAGCTTTAGTTCAACTTATAAATCTAAGACCTAAAATAATTTATTTTCTACTTCCAGTATTGGGCATGCTGTTTGCTGCTTGCTGGAATGATCTGTATTTACTGTTAAGTGTTTTGTGCTAGCAGCTGGCAAACAAATACCCAAGATGGGTCCCTGGGAAATGAAAAATATCCTTTAGTCTGAGATTATCAAACACCTTTTATCATGTGGACTTTCAATGCATGGGTATGCAATGTTGGGATACCTGCCACAGAAGGACCTTTGTAGTATTTTCCTAATTCGATTTTTCTCAAAAAAACCCCACAATATCCTTTCGTGCTAGAATCCCTCTGTGACTCCTGTTCTGAAAGCTTGGCATGTTGTCACCTGGGAAGAGAGTCACATAAAGTCACTGTGTTTCATCTTCCCTCCTCAGCTCTTGCAGACACAGGCAAATCCTGACGTTGCTGCTGTCATCTTTCTTCCATTTTCCCTGCTGTGAACTTGCAAGAGGTGAATGAGGATAGATGCCTGGACATTTGCTATGACTTCTGTTGTTCTCAGCTCTGCAAACACTTGCATCTGGTAGCCTTAGCTGTACTGCTTAAACTCAGGGGAACTCTGGCAGAGAGCGTTAGTGTCAGGCACTGTTCAGCACGTCCCCCATCAGGTGGTGGAATAACAAATCTGTTGAAAAGCATACAACTACACTCAGCAAGGTCTTTTCCTTCAAGGTTGTATAACAACAGAGCAAAAGCAGTTAGCATAGGCAGGAAAAAAAACAAAAATGCCCATCAGGAATGGAAAAGTCCCAAAGCAGGTATTGTGTAGCCATTACTTAAGGCCTGTTGACAGGCTGTTTGGAAGAGGAGCTAAGCATCACCCCTAAATACACCAAGTGCATGACAGCACCCCACCATGCTCTGAATGCAAGAATTCCTCAGAAGCTTAAGCAAGGCAGATGCTGCTGGAGATAGCTTTGCACCAGGGCTTGATTCTTGGTACAGCGTGCCTGTCACTGTCACTTCTTTGCTGAAGAAATGACATTGCAAACCATCTCCTCATCAGAAGCCTCATCCCCTGCAGCACCAGTGTCATTAAGGAGACTGTAACAGTAGGATGTGACCTGGAGGCATGAGTGCCATGAGCACCCTCAACAAGCAGAAAACATGATAGCTGTAGAGAAAGACTCCCCAGAGTCAGGAGGGGATAGAAGGATTTACATCAGGAACTGGACAGCCGTAAGTCGATTCCAATTGTCATCATTAGAGATAACTTTGATGTTAACTGTGAGACTGGATCTGTAGCAAATGACTGTGCGACTAAGACCCAGTTCTCCTTATAGTTGTGTGACAGTATTGACATCTGTGAGGTGGGAGGGAGGGCGCAGAGCAGGGTTTGGGAAGTCTTATTCTGTTAGTGTGACACGTACTAGGGGAGAAAGAAACAGGCTGCATACAGCACAGTCTGCTCGGGAGGGGTCTGTAATTGCAGTTGAAAGACCAGGCTGCTCGGCTAAAGGAAGTAAACAAGGAATTGATCAGTTATTGCTGCATTACACATGCAGTCATTGTTTCTTCAAGGCAAGCTTCCAGGGTATGATCAAACTCCATTATCAATTTACAGTGTTAGTCTATGAATCTGTAATCCAAAGTAAAGCTCTTTGCAACTCCCTGGAGCTCCAGAGTTTAGGTGGGAACAAGGGTCTGCCAGCAGGAACTCTGTGCAGGATCAAAACCTTAGCTTTTTTCTGCCTTTCTTGGCTGTATGTGATGCATTTTCATGGGGTTATGAGGATGGTCTCCTGCGATTTCACACTGTCCTTTTTCCCAGAAACCAGATCACTGGTCTCTGCTGTCTGTTTTTGCTTTTCTTACTCTAATGAGTGGGCATTATAAACAGAGGTGTACAGCATAATAGAACCCCCTGGAAGTATTTGAAAATAAAAAGCTTTTAGAAACCTTTTATAGGGAAGCCCCATAGACACTAATAGATAGTGAATACTTTTCTATAGGCATTGTTTTTCCACTAGCCTATACAATTCAATGGCGATTTATATTCCTGCTATCAAATCCCAAAGGATGATTCAGAAAACCATTAGAAAGGATCTAATTCTCTGTAATTTTCTGTAGTAATTAAGATAAAAGGTCTTTTCAGGGTCTCCTCTATTACAGTTCATGGGATTTTTCCATGGGAAAATAAATGATCAGTTTAAATTCTCCTCGGTTACTTAAGCAAAGTAAAGCCAGTAAATTCTGGAGGTTTATTCAGATAAAATTTCCTTTCATTTCTGTGGGAAATTTACTTAATTTTGGGAGACAGTGAGGGCCAAGGACTAGGTTCCCTGTTTGTGATTTTTATAACAAGACATCAAACTCCACCTTCTGCTAGAGCCAGCTTCAGTGATTTTGTCTCTTCTTCCCTCTGGGCTGGCAGGGAAGGTGTGCTTTGTGGAGGCATTGCACACAGCAGCAGGTCCCACTCCATTAACACATGGAGGCTCAGTGCTGTGGTGAACGCAGAGCTCTGAGGACCGTGGCATGTCTGAAGAGCTGCAGAGTGCTAATTGAAACACTGCTAGTGCTTTTCCTGTAATGTGCTTGGAAAGCCATCTGAGGACGAACTCGGCTTTGTGCCTACCTGTATCTTCTTCAGGAAGCAGAGGTGATGTTTCTAGAATGTTGTGCTGAGCTCCTGTGAAACCCAAATTTTTCTTTGCCCCTTGTCTTCATGTTTGCTCTCTCAGGAGAAGAGCTAATGACCTCTGCAGGGAACTCACTGCAGAGCCTTGTGAAGAGGTCACACATATGAGAGAAGAACGGGTCATAAAAGCCATGCTGACATATCAAAGAGCTTAAGGGCAAAAATCACTCCTGTGCCATGCTTTGTTGGAGCTCACCTTGTGAGGCTGTGACCTATACTTTGGACTACATAAAGCTGAAGGTCAGGCCTCTGTGAAATCCTGACCTTGCTGAGAACAATAAGAAATTTTTCATTTACTTCCCCGGATTTCTGGTATGAGAGATTTGTTCATAGCTCTATCATAAGCCCTCTCCAGGTAGTGCCCTCTCTGCCCATCCTAAAGGTTTTTCCTCCAGCCTCCTCCATTCCACCCTTCTCCTCCACCACTCTTTGAGGCTGACAGGGAACTGCCCACAGTAAAATGACAACAGTAATAGCTTCTGTGTGACATTTCTCCTTCCCAGGTCTCTTCAGAACCCTGGGAGTTTTAATATCACTGGCCTTTTACATGCAGCTTATAGCTAGCTCTTCCTCGGAGAAGCCAAAGCCAAAGCTGGGTACAGAATACAGCACTTTGGATTAGTGGTCTTCATTGGTTCTTGTATCTGCATCTTTCCCTATCTCATTATCTGCCTCCCAGACACAGTGTGAAAGGAAGCTATTTCTATCTCCAGGAGCTGTAGATGGCAGACCCCAGTTGACGGTACAAGGTCATTAGGGGCTAGGAGGGCTGTGGAAGCCTGCAGAAAATGGCTTATCAAAGATGTTCATCACCTCTGTTTCCCAGGGGGCTTTCAAAGGTGTTGGATACACTCATCAGTAACAAGTCTTCCTGCTGGAATTATTGCTTCAATTAGCCACATGAAATACATCTTCCTGTTCTCTCCACTTCAAACAGATCCTTCCTCTCAGTGCGTGGTACCCTCTTCATCTTTATTCCAGAGTGATTTATTTAATCTGGTGGCACATTGCAAAATTTCCTGGCCTAGCATTGATACCAATGACCTATTTTGCCTCCATGTACCCAAGTGTGACTTTGATTACATCACTCTCCCAGCCACTCTAAATCCCAGCCACTTAGCAGCAAACTTAAAGTAGGTCACAATGAGTCCAGAAACAAATGGCCTACAAAACTAAATCTTCACTCCAACACGTCGATGGCAGTACTGTACAAGCAGGTAAACTGTAAATCCTCACAGCACCACTACAGAATATCATTGTAATACTCCAGAAACAAAAGAAGAACAGAGCACTCTCTGAATTAGCTGTTTCTGCTTTTATTAATTTTAATGGCTTTTGCTTGATGCTTTATGAAATTACCATAGTACATGAATGGTGCTCCTGCTTCATTTGACACTGGAAGGGCGGGGGAAAGGACATGACTCAAGGGTTTTCATTTTACTCCAGACTAAATTGTTCCATGACCCTAGGCAAGCCGCCACACTCTGTGTGCCTGTTTCCTCACTTGCCAAGCAGAAACATTGTTTACTACGCAGGTGAGTTGAGTGCTGCTGACCCTAATTCATCAAGTCCCTTAATAGTTTGCCTACCTTTGAGCTCCTGGGGAAGTCCTTTGGGGAACCTTGCTGTGGCTGTTGATCACAGTGGACTTTATGATGCCCTGAGCCCCCGTGCTAAACTGGAGGATTCAGAGCATCAGAAAATCCACTGTGGCCAACAACCACCACTAGTAATTTCTTCTCTACGTTAATTTTGATTAGGAGTTTGCACATGGCTACAAAGTCCTCATTTCACAATGAATATTTTTCCACGTTCAGAGTGATGGAAGTCAGACTGCACCAGTACATTTTTCCAGAGTTTCCAGGGGGCTTGTTTTAGCTAGCCATACAAATATTCATTCAGCTGTTGCCAAACCATCATAAATCATTCCCCGCTATTTTTACGGACGGGTATTTCATTCCTAGGTGACAGTGAGTGCCCACATGTTCAAAAGCCTTCTGCCCAAAGGTGATGTTTGCCTCAGTGCACAGCATAAACGTACAAGAGCTCCCACAGTACTTTTTGGTGAGATTTTTGCTGCACACAAGTCTTTCAGCAGCCCCTTTACATGAATGAATTTCATCCACAAAAAAAAACCCTAGTTTCAAGATTTTGAGCTGAAAAGAACTATGTAAGTGCCTAGGGTTATTTTCAATTAACAGTATCTAATTCCAAGCACATCTTGAATCACATTTTTCTTCTCGCTTTAGAGACAACATATTAATCCT
Organism: Dromas ardeola; assembly: GCA_013398915.1. Taxonomy (NCBI): domain Eukaryota; kingdom Metazoa; phylum Chordata; class Aves; order Charadriiformes; family Dromadidae; genus Dromas; species Dromas ardeola. The sequence goes on from VYZM01021023.1 coordinate 629,726, forward strand.
TTGAAACAAAAATGGCTGCATTTTAATGAGAGTTTAAAAGGGTGAAAGTTCTGCTCTAGTACACTGAGCATAATAGATTATTTTTGTGATGTATATCTTCCATCCACTCACTTTAATTTTCAGAATAATATCTGGAGAGCAGCTTGTTTTATCTCTGGTCTCTCCTCATTCACTCCACTTAGCTTTCAGTGTGTGTATCACAGTTAATTTGAAGTTGATATTTGTTATTCCTTCTGGGCAATATGTTACAGTAACACCAAAAAGATTACAGTGTTGTCCTCTCCAGGTTGGCTTGCACAAGGTATCTCAGAGAAGTATTCTTTTTTGCCACATTACTTCCTGGCACTAAGAACATAAGGAAGCCCTTGTTAGATTAAGTCCTCAGCTGATGACATGGTGCATTAGCACTGGAAAGCCTTCCACTGCCTGGCACAGACCCCATGCAGGTCTACAGTGGGTTGGCCCATGTCTGTCCTCCTTCAGTGACAGCTCAAGTCATATGATGTGGTTTGGAAGGAAAGGGATAACCTTGTCCACCAGAGAAACATAGTAAGGCAGCAGGCAATGCTAACAGTAAGGGTAGGAGAGAAGTTGCAACAAAGGAGGAAATTTGCTACCCTGTTCACACACCTTGCCCATGTGCCTTGCCTGCACATGTTTGTACGCGCCTCGTCTCCAATGTGATTTTGTGTGGAAGTGCCTACGGAGGAGGTATTTCCAAAGACTTGTTTTGGCATACATGGTCAGAGTAAGAGAAAGCCAGGAGAAACAGGCCCACTGTGCTGTCTGCGTCCTGCACACAGACTAGATGACAGAAAATAAAAATTAATAAATGGATACAGAGCATCACAAAACTCTCTGGTACAGGAGAATGCACACTGAAGGCTGGGAAATGTTGCCTTAGAAATAGCAAATAATTTAATCTGTCAGTCCCAGCTGCTAGCTCCTAGAGATGTAGCTAAGTGCCAACATTTCAATCATGATCCAGGTCAGCATCCCAGCCCACTCACCAACCTGAATTTCATAAATTTTGGGACCCATGGGACCTTCCTACAGCACTTATTCTCCTGCATTGTTACACTATGTGCAGCTTAGAGGAAATCCAAAGTGTGACAGGAGTCCTGAAAGTGCATCAGGAGTAACTACAGAGCAATGGCTAGCTGATATATTCCAGAAGGCATCCCAGAGCTGAGAAATTGCCTCCTTTCACCTGAGAAAATGATGAGGAAATATGTCCATAGGACTGCTTCCCAATCTATTTGCCAAGGAGGAATGCTACTGCTTACAAAGGACCTTGGAAGGTCCCCATGGTTTTATCCTGGACCACTTGTGACTAAAACAATAGTATGCATGCATGTTTGATTAAACATGGTAGGCTTGCTTGTCTATCTCCATTATGAAACTAGATGTGCACAATGGCATGTCCTAAATGTGGGCATTATGTTGTGTGACCAGATGTTACCACACGTTCCCTCCTTCCACCACATACTTTTCAAGTCATCGTACCCTGAAACAAGGGCATGGCAGGGAAATTGTCTCAGACTTAGGACTGTCTTTGTCATAGTGCAGAGATGCTTTCAGACAGCTATAAAAAAAGCGCTGCTAAAACATCAGCTTCAACATCAGGAAATCCACTGCAACAGGTTTAGATACCTCAGCAACTTAGCTGTAAATTGTACTGTGTTTTTATTGTTTGTATTAGTTTAATGTATGGCAGCTAGACCCTATGTATGCAGGAAATAAAAGGAGTTCCTCATCCACAGAGCTCTGAACTGAAGTAGATGAAGCAGGTGGATGAAAATAGACAGTGGCTGTGAGCCCAATGTGGTAGCAGTTCAGTGCAGATGTTTGTGTTTTCCAATGGTGTATAGACAGCTACAATCTGTTTTGAGCTGGACAAAACCAGCTTCTTCATTTTGTGGGAAAGGGGAGATTTGACGAAGCCTGTATAACATTACTCCAAGGTTGAAAGAAAGAGCCTACCTTTCTGCTGAAAATCAAACAGAATGAACTAGCTATCTCTCAAGTTCCTTTGATTAATCAGGGCATGTAAACAACATGCTGCTAGAGGAGAAAAAAATGAAGAAGTATGGAGAAGAAAGGCTCTAACAGCTGCTCATGGAGGAGTAAAACAGAGACACAGGAACAGTTTGCAAAATGTTATGGGTAAAACTGCAATAAATCGTGCCTTCAGCCAAGCCAGCCCAGGTATTTTATAAGGAAAAGTTATTGAGACATTGACACCCATTGCCTGTGTGACAGGCAAGCAGAGATGGGCAGATGCAGGGGTGTTACGGAGATGGATAGATGGATGGCTGACCAACATTTTGTCTGTAATACACAGTGGCTAGTGATTACGGTACTGTCTGATCTGTGTATCCCTTTGTGTCTATGCTCTCCGCAGGTAATTTAGCTCCTGACTCCTTGAGCTATCCCGTTCTTCCTTTCTCAGTTCTGCTCAGTTGTTGTTAATGGACTGTGACATTTTAGTTTGCTTTGTTTTAAGTATATTTACTCAATTTCCAGCAGGAAAGCTGTAATAGAAACTGTGCCTCGCAGCATGTTGGGGAGTTGACACCGATGACTGTGTATTAAAGCCAAAAGGTTGGTCAGACAGTCAGTTTTCTGTCCAGCACCAGCACGATTTGCTGTAAAATTTGGGTAGCTGACACCAGTTCTCCCCACATAGCACCCTACAATGAAGATGTCAGAGGAAAGTTAAATCTCATTTTCTTGCTGGCAGGTTTCTTTAATTATATCAGCTTGCCTTTTCTGACCAGCCTACATTATGTTGGGGCATTCCACTGCAGTGTGGCTTCTTCAAGCAGATGTGTGTGAGCCTGCCAGAGTGTAGAAGTTTCAAAGTTGTTTACCTGTCTACTTGAGGGTCCCCCACCCCAGAAGAGAATACAGTCAGCAACTAATCACTCTCCAGTGAAAGCAGAGGGTGAAAAGATGCCTCCAAATTTAAAATACAATTTTATGTGTGCAAATCCTTGCAGATGCAAGAATTTGTACCTGCTCAGTTACCAAAATTAAGGATGGGGTGGAACTGTAGCAATAATGATGAGGCAGACAATGACAACACAAGAGCAGCTGCCAATTACATTCATACCCAGGAGCCATCAGATGTTCTGTAGTTCTATGTGAGGTAAGAGCACACATCCTCTGTCAACAGTCTGATGAAATTTTTAGTCCACTTTGGATTATAGATGAATTTACAGTCTCTTGCATTACAAGTGATGCCATAGATTCACATCCTTTCTTCCATTCAATTTGCAGATGTGCACAGTCCTCTCCTGGGCTGATTCATGGCAGTGTCTCCCTGCTTCTCTGCTGGGTCAGGTCCTCCTGCAATTTTCTTTCTCTGCCACATCCACTTACCCTGCCTGCAATCACTCCAGAAGTGACTGATGTCACTTGTGTCCAAATCAACTGAGGACAGGAGAGACGCAGTAGACAGGAAAGAACAATGCCACCAGCGTTAATACACTTATTTGTAATGATGGCTGAATTCTTATGGCTCATTTAGACAGAAGCAAATGAAAATTATAATGGCAATTAACCCTATAGACGTAACAGAGAGCTTGCAAGACCTGATCCTGTTATCACTCTGGGAAATTTCAGATGCAATTTTCACTGAGTTCAATAGAATTTCTCTGGATTTAGCAAGGAAGATCAGTCCTTGCTTTCAGCATGCTGTTTAAAATATACATGAGAATTCTCCTCTCCATTGTGGCAGAACAAAAGCCATTCTCACAGCTCTAGCTGGAGAGGCTTTGGGGCAAAATGCCTGCCAGTGTGTTACCTCAACTGACGGATATCTGTGCTGCACAGATGAGCAAACTAGGAGTCATCAACTTCAGCTCATCACAGGAATCAGAGCACCTGTCCCCTTGCACTCTGTGCTGTGCATGACATGAAAGAAAAAGCAAGTAGATCAGTGCGTGTGAAGCAGAGCAGATAAGTGTAGTAGCACTGAAACAGTGTCTTGCAACACCCCTGGCCTGGCCTGACCTGACCAGTCCCTGTTGACCCAGATTTGCACCTCTGCCAATTCAGGTAATGAGCATCAGTTCAGTGCTCCTATTCTATCCAAACCAGCATCTCCCCTAAATGCAGAGGTGGCTGGCTCTTAATAAGTGGTTAGGAGGTTTTATTACTTTAATGGGGTGAAAGAGAAACTGGGAGACAAGACTTCAGGGCATCACTTCCAGGCTGTGTTTCAGCAAATCAAGCATTTAGCAGCCATACTGGTTCCCACACTCAACGCAGTACTGCTGCTGGTTTACATTCACCCGCTGCAATGGACTCCCTTGATTGCATAAGGGTCTGAGACTTTGCTTAGTGGGCCAGCAGCGAATATGCAGCTTCACTCTTTAGCCATTTTTTTCTTCATAAAGCCAGATCAGTTCCCTATTCTGGTTCTTAGCACGGGCCTAAGAAACAGTTGCACTGATAAAACCAAGTGGGTAGATGGAGTGAGATGTAGGGCATGGGAATTCCCTAAATCACTGCCTTTGCCACATCTTCAGAGCATGAAACCCCGCCCCACAGTGAGATCTCAAAGGATGTGGCGCAAGAGCTTTACCAACACCCCC
>VYZM01021023.1:634358-682437 GCA_013398915.1 Dromas ardeola
AAAAAAAACAACAGAGGATCTCTGCCTCAGAGAGCTCTCACACAAGCACAGGTCTGTGAAGAAACACAGAAAAAAGGCAATACTGGTGAGCATAACAGACGGAGAGTCCTGCACCCACATTCACCCAGCATCACCTTCCTGTTGGTGTTGCAGGAAAGGAGACTTTCAAAGAAGTGAAAATCACGAATTTATTTTATTTTTTTCCCTTCATGTGGAAGGCCTGTAGAAATCTCAGATTTGTATCATTTGTCACAGACTGATTGGCATGGTTTTAGTGGACCCTTCAACCTATCCAAACCTTTCTTTGTGAGCCTCAGGGCATTAGGGACATGGTAGGCATTGTCCTGCAGTCTCACCATATTTGAGTCTGATTACCTTTGACCAAGCTGGATAACTCTGCAGACATTTTTCTAATCTCTTCTCAAAGCCAAATACTGAAAGCAATGGAGACAGAGCCAGACTTTGGCCGCAACCAGTGAAAACCCACACAAACACACAGAGTGAAAGACCTAGAAAGTTCTCCAGAGTCTCAAAAGGACGATATTTGCATCGCCATATCTCTAACTGTCATGAAATGCTTCACTTTTATTGTAGAGCAGAAGTAAGTGTTGAGATTATGGGCAATAATGATGCATTTATTCACAGGTCTATCAACTATAAATAAAGCATAACCTTTCCTTGTATTACAGACAACAAACTTCATAGCAAAACTTTGTTCCTGCTGCCAATAAAGTCAGCCCAACAGTTTCCTGCTCCGAACAAATTGTGTATTTTGGCATGTTGGAGACATGACTGCAGTGTCACTAATATCAGTCAGCTAAAGCTCTCATAAGGCTCTGGTGCTTCAGCCAGATGCTGAAAGGAGGGTTTGGAAGACTAACTTTAAGCAGAGACACTTGGAAAGCTTGTCCAGCAAAATCAGAAAGAGCCACCAATACACTTTGGAGCTGATCTAACACCCACTGGAGACCTCAAGGTAAATCCATTCATTGACTTCATTCTGCCATGGATGGGTTCTTACGAGGCAGAACCCAGGATGGAGTAACAGAGCATTGTTATGATTGAGGGAGCATAATAGAAGGGAATGTATGGGGCTTCTGGCAAAGGACTGCAGGCAGGATGTAGATGAGACTGGAGGTGCTTGGAGAGGAAAATTGGCCTCTAATCAATAGCCTTGAACAATGTATCAGCCATTTCCTACGGCCTTGTGGCCAAGCAGTTTCACAGGACTCTCCTCCTGCTCTGGGTCTTTGCCCTTGTTTTGGTAACAACGTAGTATATGACTTCAGGGACTGCTAGTGAGTGAGATTTTGAAAGGCAATCTGCAAGATGGTAAGTTGCAGAGTGAAAGTGGAGAAGCCATTCTTGATTCACTCCAGGCGGAAGTGCTGGTAACCCAAAAGCAGAGTGTCTCTCTCTGGGCAACCCTGAACCACTTTATGAAGCCAAATCAAAGGAAGTTCATACTTGGATACCTACTTAAATCACCTAAATTTCAAGAGGTGCTGCTTTCATTACAGCCAAAGAGTAATGGATTTAAGAAGGTAAATGTCAGTACAGTTTGGGTGAGCAGAAATGCCTAAGCTCAGACACAAGCTATGGTGAAGCGTGAATTCAGCACAGAAGCATCGATATTTCAGTCCCTCAACTATCAAGAAGGCTCCTGCTTCTCTTTCCAACTGATTAGGCAATGAGGTGAAATACTGAGCTCAAGTGTGGCTGTTATTCACAGATATATCTTGTGTATCTTTGTATTCAGAAGCAATTTTATTAATCTGTCCAGGGAAACAGTCCAGATGATAGATAAATTTTAAAGCTGTATGGGAGGATGCAGCCATGAAGCACACAGCAACAAGACCCCCAGCACAGCAGCCTGGGTGCTGGCCTAAGAAGATGGCAAAGGGGGAGTTGAGTACTGGGGACCGGCTGGACAGGAGGGCCACTTTGTTCCCTGCACCAGGACCCATGTCAACCATGCTTCAACACTGGCTGTAGGGATTTAATTTTAGGAATTTCCCCCACAAGTCTGACCTAATGAGATATAGCAATGTCTGTGTGCTGCTTCTGCAGCTGCCTCGTCATTAGAGGTGCTCATTTCCCAGGTGGGCATGTGATTTCTTGTTTCCCTGGGTTAGAAAAACAATGTAATTATAGACTGAATTCAAATCTGCTCTGTTTTAGGGAGAGGCAGTGTCTGATAGGCATGATTTATAAATGGATGTCACATTGCCATTGCATAGGCCACACTATCAATTTCTCCTCTGTATGATTTTTTTCTTCAGCATTTCAAGAGTCCCTTCCATTTTTTTTTATACTTAAAGCCCAGAATGAATCAGTGCTAGCATGAACTTTGCAAAAAATGGTATCCCCAGTAGAAATGAAGAGAAAAGTGATCACCTAGCTTACTAACTTCTTATCCAAGGAGACAGACTAGTTGCACTGGTGACCACAGGAACAAAACTGTAATCTGTCAATAGATTTTCACTTTCATGCATTTTTTTTCCATTTGATTTTAATTTTCAGTTTTTCATTTACTCACCTTGTACTTGACTGTGATTTTGCACAGTGGATATCTCATATTTAAAACATAAACCCATGATTTTACTGTAAAACCATGCAGAACTCTCTTCTTTCTACAGCTCACCCATTAAAATTTCACAGATGGTAAATTCAAGCAATAGACTCATGCAGACCTGAGCTATAAACAAACTCTCTGGATTGGAAAGGCTCTGGTTTTCACAGACACTCTACTCAGAAAGGCTTTGGGCTTGAAATGCCCGTTGTTGAAAAATGGAAATTAGGTTGTAAGTTTCTGGTTGGAGAAATGCCAGCTCTGTTCTGCTTTGCTTCCATTTTGCTGGGCTAGAGGATCATTGACCCAGGGTGGCCTTGAATTTGGATCGAGAGCTCACTTCAGCACTACGCTGCGGCCTGCTGCTCCTGTGAAAGGCTACTGTGTTTTAGGAATGCATAGTAATCCAAAGTTTAGGCAAGAAAGAAGAGTTGAAGAGTGGCCCCTTTTTGGGGACCACATCTCATTCAAGATGGCAGGGTGAGATCGACTCGCACTCCTCTCTCCAAATCCTGCTTACATCCCAGCCAAGCTTCTTTCCCTCCCTGCTCTCTCAGGGCAGCCTTCACTGCTTCTCCTACATCCAGGAAGCAGAGTACGTCCTCTTCCCAGCAGCACCTCACACTCCTGCCCCATATGCATGTGCAAGGATGTTCTGATTGCCTCCTTCATTAAGAAACAGTGAAAGTCTCCTCCCTGTGCTCTAGAAACAGTGAGTCCCTGCTGGCCTTACGGGCTGACAAGATATTGAGTACCATCAGCCCTGCTGGCTCTGTGGGTGACAGAGCTCTGCAGACATCCCTTAAGGCCTTTCCTGCTGTCCCCTCTATGCTAATATGATATCTGGACTCCTCTAGCTCTAAGTGGATCATTTCCTCTCCCATTTGTCTCATCTCAAAGAACCCTAGAGGTCTGCTCACATTTATTTTAGGCTCTGGTGGAGCCTATTTCCCTGTTTCAGTTTGATTTACCTTCATTCCCAGATGATTATGTTTCTTCTTCTTAGGGAGGACAGTTCTTGGATTAAATAAAACCAGCTTGTTCTTACTGGTATTATTTTTGTTATTAGCATTTTGCTTCTCATTCTGGGCTGCACAGGGAAGAGTATGGCCAGCAGGTCAAGGGAGGTCATTCTCCCCCTCTACTCTGCACTGGTGAGGCCACAACTGGAATACTGTGTCCAGTTCTGGGCTCCCCAGTTCAAGAGAGACAGGGGACTACTGGAGAGAGTCCAGCGTAGGGCAACAAAGATGATTGAGGGACTGGAGCATCTCCCTTATGAGGGAAGGCTGAGAGAGCTGGGACTCTTTAGCCTGGAGAAGAGAAGGCTGAGGGGAGACCTTATTCATGTTTACAAGTATCTAAAGGGTGGGTTTAAGGAGGATGGAGCCAGGCTCTTTTTGGTGGTTCCCAGTAACAGGACGAGGGGTAACGGGCACAAGCTGGAACATAGGAAGTTTCAATCAAATATGAGGAAAAACTTCTTTACAGTGAGGGTGACAGAGCGCTGGAACAGGCTGCCCAGGGAGGTTGTGGCGTCCCCTTCTCTGGAGACTTTCAAGACCCGCCTGGATGCAGTCCTGAGTAATGTGCTCTAGGCAATTCTGCTTTAGCAGGGGAGTTGGACTAGATGCTCTCTAGCGGTCCCTTCCAACTCTGAAGATTCTGCGATTCCATGATTCCGTGATTCACTGGGATGCAGTAAACTGACAACCGACTGAAAGGGCACCCTAACTATGCAGACATGCATACATGTAGTGAGGACAGCTTGCTGTGCAGCTCAGCTCTGGACTGTAGGGTCCTACAGAGCTTGAGCTGGAGGGTGGATTTCAAGCATCAGCAAAGCCTTCTGCCTTCAAGCAGGGAGCAGACAGTGTGGCCAATGGATGTTTGGCCTGGCACACAAGGAACACCTGGAAAGCCACTGAGGGTGGTTGCCCTGGCAGTGCAGGGTGGTATTGAGATGCATTCCACACAGAGTGCAATTTGAGGCCTCCTAGGTGAGAAAACCCTCTGTCTCCCACATAATATGGTTACTTTGACAACCCAACATAGCAACTCTTTTAGTGAATTTCCAGACCACTCCCATAGCTCCACAGAAACCATAGGGTTTCTCCTTTGGAGAGCTCACCTTCTAGCTTTTTGTCCTAAAGGCCTGTCATTCCCCACATGGCACTGGAAGTGCTTTGCTGCTGGTAGCAATTGGGTAATGGGAACTGCACACTGCTGCAAAACCCTGGGGAAGGGCATGTGCTTGTGAGGGTAGAACTGCCCAGGGGTAGGGAGTCAGCACTGACCAGCACAAGCTTCTCTCCCTGACCTCCATGCATTGCCTGAGCCCTTTGGACAGAAGTTCACTGGCTGTGGGCGCAAGGAATGGTGGATCAAATGGGAGACACAAACACGCTTCTAGGACTGTAATGGAGCCATTGAAGGGTGCACCTTCAATTCTTACTCCATTTGCACTCAAGTCAATGCAACTTGGACAGATACAGACATTATCCCTAGCCCTCTAAGATAAATCTCTAGGATCCGTGAACAGGGCTGAAAAGGACATTACAAGGCTTATTTACAGGTGGGGGGTAAAACACTTTGCTCCCATAGGTGGAAGGCACAACACAGGCCCTGCAGACAGAAATACTGAGCAGAATATTATTCCATCCAGCTGTAATTGAAAGAGGGAGACCTGTTCCCTCCCCCTCCCCTTGCTTCAGGACGGGGATTATGGTGCCTAAGGAACCATGAAGGAGAAACTCTCTTGACAGTATTTCTAGTCTTCTCTGCAGCCTGTTCTTGCCGCTGTCCTGACAAGTGTAAATCATGTTTCAGTGTAAAACTGGACCCAGTACATCGGTCATGTCTGGGTGGCAATGTTGGCTACGCTGTTTGTAAATCCGCTGAGAATAATGTATTTGTGCTGTGGGGTGACATTCCATAATGAGATTGTGACATTCCATAGCCCAAGATTTGCTATTTGTGACAAAGACAGATTTCAGGAACAGCAAGGCTGCTGGGAGACCTGCTGGACTTAGGGGACATTCATAAGCTGAGGATCCTTCTAACCTATTCAGCCATAACTCAGATACAGGGGAGACAGTTTCTAGTGCTTTTTAGACCAATCACTAAACACCATTAGCTACATATCTGGCCATATATTTGTATTCAAACCACCACACAGCACAAAATAACTAAATGTAGAAAAGCACAGTCAAGAACTACAAGCCAGCCTATCATATTGATCCAGCTACACTTAATATAGCAAGCATAATATTAAAAAAATTCATTCCTATGTCTAGAACAACTCCATTTATTCTCCTCAGAGATTTAGAAAATTAATCCTTTGTATAATGAAAATCTGCTTTTTTTTTGCTCCCAGTTGTAGTTTATTTATAGAAAGCTTAAAAAAATTCTTCATCCTTATATGTGGAAATACACATATGCCACATCCTTCCCTTCTGTGCTGTGAGCAGAAGTTGTATATGTGTGTATTTATGCATATGTATAAATCTGCATGTAAATTCATGCCGCTCTAACCCTCTTAGCTAGTAAAACAACTTACACCTAAGTTGTTTCCTCTATCTCATTGGGAATGAATCAGCCTGGACTTAGTAAAGTAGGTGAATTAATACATTTATCTCATTTTATAAAAGCAGTCTCAGAAATGCTGTCTTGTTCAAGGCCAGACAGTAAAAGGAAAATTGCTAAAACACAGCTTCTGTATAGAGCCCATCAGAATTGGGAACTCAGACTAAGCCTCTTGAGTATCAGTCTTGTTTCTCTGGCACTGAGACCCCCTGTCTTGTCTTTATGTAAATGCACAGTCCTTTTATATGACTATTTTATCCTAGTAGACTTATTGTTTTCACTTACATCAACATATGTACAAATACGGAAACCAGTTTCATGTAAGTTAATAAAAGAAAAGCCAGGGTATAACACAAACTCCAAATCCCGATCCATGCACAGCCCAGAGCAAGGGAGGTGGATGGAGTGATGCCTAGGTTACTGGAAGCTGAAGGCCTTCTTACTCGGCTGAACTGGAAGTTAAGTTAAAATCTGTATGAAGATGATTCTGCCTGCTCTACCAGGGAGTTGTAATCAGTGACTCAGGACATGCTCCTAGCCCTAATTTCCCACAACTGGATCACAGACATCCCATTTTACAGATAGGTAAAAATACAAAAAAGCAAAGTAATGCAATCTGTCTGTGGTGGTACAACATGTCTGTGACAACCAGAACAGGTCCCAGTGTGTCTCAAGCCTGTCAGTGAAGCTTCATGCACTCCACCTGTGCTGGGTACTGTATGTTCTTATGTATAAGCAAACGTATTTCTGTCATTTATTTGCTCTGCTGCCCACCTCCACATGTGTCCTAGCATAACAGCTGACCAGGGCTGCAATGGGTAAGAGCGATGCTTACACATGGATCAGTACACCTTTGAAAGCTGCTACCTCCCAGTACTGTCCTACAGATGCGGACATCAAGGGCCAAATCCTGCACTGGGAGGAGTGGACAGGGTTTCCCTGACATCAGCAGTGTTGTGTCTCCTGAGCTACAGTGCATGCTTGGCTCACTCTCTATGGCCTCGATCAGGCAAAGGGCTTGTAGAATGGCGTAAAAGAAGCATTGATGGGGTTTAACATAAAAGGTAGAACCAGGCCACTAAAGCTGACCATTTAAATCCAGCAGGTCACTGATTCTTTTGTGTTGATCTGAACTGGCATAATCAAAACCTGGCTGGGTTCCACTTGCAGTCTCCCCATCACACGTTACTTACCATCTGAATTTCCCTGCATTCAGAGAACACTCCCACCCCCTCCTGCCCTGCTCTCTGAAGGAACAGTTAGTTTGAATAATAAGATCCATTTTTAACAGCATTCTCTCAGAAATCCCAAATGCCAGAGGCTGAACATCAGCACGTACAATCTCAGTCATTCACACACACAGAGAAATCAGTGATTTTTCCCATCTCTGATATGTCAATGCTGTTTACAAATTAATACTTACATATATTTCTGCCCTTTAAAAAAATGTAGCGTAGTGTGACTGCAGTGACAGCCCTGCGTAACTGCAGAAGTTGTATTCCAGAGATACTACTGCCAAGGGGTGAGCTTGCCACTAAACAAGAGGCTTGTACAGCCCATGGGCACGGTTTCAAGCCAGTGTTTTCATGAGAAGTCCCTTAGGTTTTGCGAAGCAGGTAATGGAAGGTCTTTTTTGTGTGTTTTGTGACCCATACTTCAGGTTTATTACTACTAAAGGACAGAAACCTCCCCTTGCATTACTAATCTTCAGCAAAATGTCATGGCCACCATCACTAAAAACACTAATACCAAACTTACTGCTGGAGTCGAAAAATGCCATTGCAGTGGTATCCCCCTTCCACCATGCCTGTCCAGACATTTGCTTGGAGCTGGTTTCTGCTACCTCAGGGGAGGCAATGCAGTTATGCTGGTGTACATTAAGTGACAGAGATCCTGCAGTGAGGTTGGTTCTTCTGAACATTTGGCCTCAGTCAGTGTTTTGCAAAAGAGAAGAAAACTGGGGAAAAATCATAGAAAATAATCCTGGAAGACAATCTCCAAAAACCTTAGATATTGCTAAGGACCTCATGGAATATTTTGGGTATCTATTTTGCAGCCAGGCCCTCTGATCTCTATGTCTGATCAATGCAGCAGCCTGAAAACTTAGTTGCAGATATCTTTGAAAACTGGAAGTTTCTCCTCTATAAATGGTCACCACAAATGATGCAATGTTTGGAGAAGTGTCTGTGCTATTTTTATTTATTTATTTATTTTAAATCAGATTTCACTAGACTCTATCCCACACATACAGCTTCTTACGTTCTGATCTCCATGCTGATAGCTCAGCATGGGGCTGCAGAAGCTGTCCCAGCTGGAGACGGTGGGAACAGTGGGAAGGGAAGCCAGACTGCTAGCCAGACTGCCACAGAAGGCAATTTGGGATGATGAGACAAGTAAATTAGCTGGATGCTTCTGTAATATGATCAGTGGCAATGCAGAACTGACAAATGCACTGCTATGGTAGTAACAGTAGTAACTTGGTTGTGATAACTGCATATGGATGTAACAAAACTAGATTCCCATACTGTTTGCAATACCAGGAAAATAGTATTTTATCAGTGACATATATTCCTCTTAGATCTGTGAAGTTTTCTCCACAGCTTGTGGAGAAGCACTTGGGCATTTGGGCTGCTTGTCTTTAATGATATCTCCCTCTGCAGAGGAATGTCATGTGGCAAGAAGCACCGAATGATTTGGCTGGCCCTAAAGCAGGGCAGCACAGAATAGGCAGGCCTGAGTCTTTCAAAAGACTCCTGCCAACCACAGTGGGAACTGCGCCTGCTTGCATCAACACTTAATTCACCCTGAAGAAAAAGCCTAATGATGGGCTGGATTTTTCTTAGTACAACTCTCTTGACTTCAGTGGAATTTCTCTTGCAGTGAACTTGTCCCGACACACTCACATTGTGCAGTCAAGCAGAGCAGAAGAGGCTCTGGCTGGCAGGCCATAATCAAATCCCACTTCAAGTAGCCTAGCCAGCCTCCTGCCTGGGGTTTGGAGCAAGGAGAGAGGCAGCATGCCAAAACCATCTCCTGCAGAACTGTGTTCTCCCCTATTATTTAGTTATACTGATGCTGACAAATGTATTTTGAATCTTTAATTTCTACTGTTTGGGGCTACCCTGTCAGTGCTCAAGGCTCAGGTTGGCTTCTGATTAAACAGCCAGATCACCATCCATGCAGCTCAACATTCCATCTCCTGCAGCGTTTGCTGCGGTCACAACCAGCACCGGGACTGCTGTGAAGAAGTTTGCGCTGGCTCCTCTCCAGGTGCCATTTGCACCAGTGGCTTTGGGAGGCACTAGTGCTCTGCTCTACACGACAAAACTATGTTCCTGGTCCTGAGTGTGGCAGCTCCTGCCTTACTAACACGAGAAGGAGAAGCAGGGTCTGTTCCAGGTTGTCAAGCAGATGCTGAGTAAGAGATGTAAAGTCATTTACTTCCCTAGAAAATTTCAGCATGAGGAAGAAAAATGAAAATAAGCCCTTCGGGGATGAGCACACTTCTTTCCCAGAGCAGTGACTAGAATCATTAGCCATTTGTACCTCAAATTCCTGTAGGATATTGCTGGGAAGAAATAAATGTATACTGCATGATGTTAAGCCTTGTGACAGTAGATTCTGTGTAGAAACTGTTGGGAACAGACAGGCACGAATCTACTGTAAACCTGGTATGCATTTCCCTATTTCTTGTACAATGCTGAAAACAACCTCCCTGTGATTTGTTAGAGATGAGGAATAAGACCACTTCCCTTCACTTCCCTGCAGAAATTAATTTCAGATTTCCCATAAATAAGGTTCTTCCTTTCCCTTTCCTCTGAAGAATTGTGACCAGCTCTGTCCTCACTCTATTGACAAAATACAAAATGCTGGACTTCACTTGTGGACTTTTGATGGAAAAAAGGAATATTTTTCACCATAAGATAAGCACTTCCATACACTGAAGATGCTTGTGGGAGCTTTTACCTTCCCCTGCCAAGGAAAAAGCCCTCCCGTGTTGCTTCTTCTTTCCCCCTCCCAATTAGTACCTAAGGCAAAAATTAGCAACGAAGTACTACGGCATTCTCTTAACAGCCCAGCTCGTGCCCAAGTTAGAGGAGGTTGAGTGAGTTTTGTCTTTGATGAAAGAGTGATTCCTTGTCTTCTGTTTCCCAACAGACACAGCCTCAGAGACTGTGTATCTCAGTGGTTGCCTAGTTGCTGTGATTGCAGAGGGACTGGGTTTGGTCACTTTGGGGCCACCTGTAGGTCTGTGCTCCTTCTTCTATTGCTGAGAAATAATGAGATTTAGGAAACTGAGCCTAGACTTCCCGAACTGTAGCAGTGGGTGTCTAAAACCTACTCTTGAATTCTTCACAGCATTCTACAAATACTCTACCTCGCATGAACCACAAGTCTTGACTGAGACACCATTCAATCTGCTCTGCTATGTCTGATTTGCATTCAGATTTTCTGTGCTTTGTTTGTTTCTCATGAATGCATCTGAGTAGTCTGTGCACCTCAGGGTGGTATACTGGAAGCTGCATCTTGTTGCCTGTGATTTACAAAAAGCCAGTAAAATACTTTTTGATCACTGGGATGAGCTCAGATGTGTTTTGCTCTAATAAAGGGTCCTTAATTTTTTGTGCATTTTTATTTTTTATTACTTAAATTTAAATTCAGCTGTGGTTGAACAGACTGATCTTATAGCTGGTAGAAATGTCACTCTTCCTTATTGCAAGTACAAAGATGAAGCTATATAGTAGCTTAGTTATAACTCTATGCTTCTAGATAAATTAAATTGTGATTTACAGTTTATAAAGCTTGAAAGTTCTCAACATAACAAGCTAACTGTGAAATGTTAGAGGCAAGGGCCGGTGAAGGAGAGCAAGAAGCAGAAAGCTTGCTGCACTGAGTCTGTTTACCCTGTTTCCAGCCATTGGTCTGAACCTGGCATTTCCAGATAGGTCCCAAATGATCACAAGCCACACCAAAGACAAGTCCCTTTTACAGTATAATTGCTGAACTGTATCAGGAAATAGTAATGATAACACCTCAGACAAAGCAGGTGTTATTTCACTATGGGACTGTGGTACTGAGAACTGATCAGACAAGTAAAATAATGAATCTGGAAAGGTGCGGAGGAGCTAAGAACTGATCAGACTACTAGGATTACAAATCTGGGAATGTATGGAGGCAGAAGTAATCCCTACAGGTGGGGTCTTAGTCTGAATGGAAACATGCAGGTCTCTGGGCAGACACCAACCAGAAAACTTGCCTAACAAACATCACCGACACCACTGCCAGCTAGGGCAGTGGCTGATAAGAGAGCTTTTGGCTGATACAAGTAGCAACATCCAGAGACACAGCAAGAGCTTCTGTCTGGACGAGAAAAAATTGTTGCCCTCTGCATTGTATGGACCAGAAAGAATTGAGATATGTTAAGATCTAGTAAGATTGTTTGTGGCTTTGTTGTTGTTCTGGGAGCGGCCTTTCAGAAGATACGAACTCCAGGGCCGGCTGTTTCTCATGGCAGTCCCATAGGCCCTGCCCATTGCTGTCTGGCTAGTCCCAGCCCAGTTGGCAAGGATTACACACCGCCTGCTCCCGGTGCAACTGGGCAAGATCAGGGATTTGATTGCTACTGGAAATCCTGTGGGAAAGACGTCACCGGTCCTTCTTAAATTAAAACCACAGACAGTGGAGGCAAACAAGTCTGCACTAGAACATTAAAAGCAGCTTGGCTAAATGAGCTCCAGTGGAAAGTAAAACTTTTATTTGTCTAAAATTACAATTAGAAGGAGAAACGACAACAGGCTTTTCAGGATAAGGAATGGGCTTTGTTGCAGTCTGAGGCGAATAGAAATGATGGCTACATCTATCTGGTGAGTTGCCTCCCACAAGTGGTCCCTTAGCATTCACGCAGGTTTGAGCCGTTGGAAAACATGCTGGCCTGCCAGAGACTGGCAAGAGTTCGGACTCCTTTCTTCTTCCATCCCTCTCAGAATTTTTCAAGAGATTTTCCCATTTAAGTTCCCCCCAGTCAGGAGATGTGGGGAGACCACAGCCTAGTTGGAAGTGGGCTGAGTTCATGAATCCCTTTCACATCATTGTTACTATGTGGCGGTGTGTTCTCCCCTTTCCCCCCCTCCCCTGGCTCCTGCTCAAGCCATAACCATCAGCAGGAGTTGTTATGAGTTGCACCTGGACTTTGGGGGATGTCTGGTAACACAGCCAAAACACTGTCTGGAGTGCGGACCTATATATTTTGTTCCCATGGGAAAATGACTGTAAATCAATTATCTTACTCTATAAATAGTGAACAGCCCAAGAGCCCTTTGAGCTTTCCTGCATGGCAGCGCGCTGCACGCCAGGATCTCCCCTTGAGTGGGGACGCTCACTTAAGGTTCTAATCTTCGAGGTTGAGAGATTCCTTGCTGGAACAGATTCTTGGTAAGTGACTAATAGCATGCTAAACTTTGAAAATCTTAGCTAAGTGATATAAGGATTGATTGAACATATATAATCCTCTAGACATAAACAGTTGACCAAGTCTGGGACTAGGACTGGATCCAGCCACACCTAGACTGCTCTCTGAGAAGGAGTTTAGAAAGCAGGGGGGTATTTTCTGAACCTCGTGACTCAACAGGAGGGTCTCCCTGACAGCTTGTCTGACCCCAGCCTCTATGCAGTAAATAATCAAGTGTACTCTGTCATCGAATCTCATAAAACACTGCTGCATTCACTACTAACTTTGTTAAATCACTGTTTTATATTAATAAATATTTCACTACTTCTCTCTTACGAGTGAAGTTAATCACTCCACCCGCGACATACTATAAACCTTCCCCTGCTAATGCAGAGGAGCTTGCTGGTTCAGTGCATCCCCATTCTCTGCTGTTGGCAAATGCATCCCTCTGGCCTTTTATCCTCCGCAGTGATACAGGAAGCTCTCCACCACCATACATCTGTACTGCAGCACCAGCAGGCCTGGCTGAGGTTGGGATGGTCACATGCCATATTTAAACAGTCACTTGCTTTTGCTATCTCGTAATTACATGAGAGTCATTAATTGGAAGGCTGTAGAACAAAGGTTATTTGAGAGAGCTGGCGTCTCCCACCAGGGATCCAAGAGATAGAAGATTTCCTGGCTACACATGTGCATCCTCTGCCAAAGGCTTATACAGCCCACACTTTCTTATGATTACAACTTTCTTTGAGAGAAAAACATATTCTAACAAGCAGCCCTTAATCCTTCAACTACTGCTACAAAGAAGCCTTAGAATAAGAGTTCCTGCAGTATAACACTTTTGAAATGTATGTGCCAGGAGTGATAAAAAACCTCTTTTATACTTGGAAAACAAATCTGTTTCAGTTGGGTGCACTCAGACATTCCTTCTGATTTGTTTAACATGCAACTTCTGTCCAGCCTGTCTGAACACAGACCAACTTAATGAAGCCCAAAGATGTAAGGCTTTTAGACCTTTCTGTTATATTGTGGATGAAGTAAAAGCAAAACTGCTGTGGGGTGGTGAGCATCAGACAACAGAAATAACATCGATATGTGCCTTGATTTATTCTATAGCAACCATATGGCAAGGTTTGTAGTTTCTGAATAGGTAGCAGAATTCTCTCAGAAGTTGCCACACAAGGAATCCATGAGGAATCCTTACAGCAGAGAGACAGGTGGCCAAGAGCCGTCCCACCACACATGCTGCTATCAGAATGGAAATACACCCATACCAGAGCTGCAGCCGTCTGCCCCACATTAGTGACCAGTTCCTGCCTGCCTCATCTGGCATCGCTTCCTTTGGGAAAGAGCTCCTCTTTCTGCTATGCATTCCTGCTCTTTGGTTTGGGTCATTTCCAGGGCAGAGAAGAATTTGTGGAAGCTGGCAGCACCTTCAGCTGCAAGCACTGAGTACCTTCCTCATCTTTAGGCAATGCATTTTGCCATTTCCTCCTTCCTTCTTGGCATCATTTTTTGATAGGCAGTGAAGCTCTGTTTATTGAATCATCTCATAGGCTGAATATTTTCATGTTCATAGAACAAGATAAACCCAACTTATATATTAACATTTATTTAGCTGGATAAATAAGCTCTTCACACTCAATGACGTGTGCTTTTCCCCACCCTCAGACAGAAGCCTCACCCAAAATATAACTCATGTTCATTGTCCTGCCAATCTACACAATCTTGGTGGACCGAGGGAAGATTTTATGGCCAAAGGCAGGGCGCTCAGTAATTCTTTTGGTTCCCCAATGGGCAGATCTAGTGGAGACACTCTGCTTGATCTCTGCTGTGATGACACATTGGCAGAGAAGGGCTCTGTAAAGCAGAACAGGTCAGGTCCTAAAGGTTCCTTAGGTCGAAGTCAGTGAGTAAACCACTAACAAACTGGAAAACAGTGCATTTTATTGAGTCATGACAGGCTGCAGCAAAATTCCAGTCATCAGACAAGGCTTTATTGCCACCCACAGACTGTGTGTCTCTGCTGAGATCAGGCTTCGTGTCAGAAAAGGTGTAACACAAAAGTACTTTGACAGATGGGCAGTGCCTAAAAGACCTTGCATTCCTAAAAGATGAAGATGAGAGAAAGAAAGGATGTCTGTCTCTATGCTATAAGACAGACAATGGAGCAGGTGTACCTCCAAACTGTACACTGCCACTCAGGGCCCTGAACCAGCTGATATTGCTTGGTGTTGCTAAAAATCACTATTTGGACAGGCAAGGGCAGCATCCTATGACATTGCCTTGAGCTAGCGCACCTCTCATCCCAACTTACCAGGTCTGTGCCCTGTGATTATGGCTAGATTGCTTCCAGACTGAGGTTGGTGATTACACAGCCAGCCTGGCTCTCCACCCCCCAGTTTCTCTGAACTTCTTTGCTGTTAGCTAGTGTGGCCAAGTCAACATCTGAATGTACGCCAGAACATCCACCATCATCTATGTGAATAGGCCATAAGAACCAGAATTTAACCCCAAGTCTTCTGTCTGGTATCTAACTGAAGGTAAGCTTTCAAGTTGGCCAGGTTGAAGAGTTGACAGAGGGGAGTATTAGTTGCAATCGTTTCACCATCAACTTGTTTTAGTCTGAGGGAGATTAAAGTTTCCTGCTGGCAATAGCTGGGCAATAAAACTGTGATGCTTCTTCAGCAATCACTGCAATAATATTAGATATATAGATTTCATTGTTCAGCATCATCACATAAGTCACTCAAAGAATCTTGATACAACTAGGTGGAGAAACAACCTTGGGGAAAAAGTTAAATTTCCTTGAAATTTAAAACCCTTTCAGAAATTGGAAGGAATTTCTTAGATGGTCTTTTATAGATACCTTTTATATTCTTAAAGAATATTTTGTACACCATCTTTCATCCACATGCACCTCAGAGCATGAGTCTTCCATACTGAGCCAAGGTTTTACCCACAGGTTTCTGGAAGGGCTAATGATTTGGGATGCTCCCATGCTAAGAACCCTACCTGGACATACCTGGGAATGTTGAAAAATATTTAAGCTGGCTAAACTGCACCATCTGTCACTTTCAAATTTGAATGACTACAGGACCCCTGTTCAGCCCCTACTCTGTTCCATTAACCTGAGAACCAGACAACTCCTGAGCTTTCATTTACACTATGCTCTCAGTCATGCAATGTCAAAGGACACCATTTAAGTATTCGTGCTACTGCAGAGGATTCCTTTCAATTTTATACTTTCTACAGCTGCAATCTGAGGCAATTAAAGAACATGACTCAGGACATGTCTACACAATGCAGTGCAATGCAGAGATTTTCACTCTACCACTGATTCATCCCATAGTGGTACTTGCCCTGACTCACAGCAGTCATTACAAAAAATGACTCAGCTATGAACCGCTTCCAGAGCTGTGACTTGTGTTACAACAGTTTGGATCTTTCAGTGCCTTCAAAATACCAGCGATTATGCTAGATAACTGGGAAGAGTTAAAATATTTTTATGCATGGACAAACATTTAAAAGGCACCCTTTTGTAGTTCCTAGTCAAAGGCTGCCTAAAAGACCAACAGATACCTGGTAGAAATTGAAAGCCTTCCATTCTAAAGCGTCAGGTGATCAGGACACTTTCCTTCTCCTGCCCAGTTTAAAATGAAGAAGCTTGGTTTTCAGAGGCCATCAGGATCTCAGCACTTGGATGTCTTGAAATGGAGGCAGTCAGAATAACTACTTACTTTAGAGAATCTGAGCAATTTAAAGTAGAACTCTGCTGCTGTCTTCAGTTACTAATGATATAGCTAAATTGTTGTTTGGGACAACATTTTCCATAGGATTCTGAGCATCAGGTTTGGTTTTCCTGGTGTACTCCAAGCAGAACACTAGACATTTAAAAGAAACTCCCCAAAATGAGACAAAAATTCTATTTGGTCTGTATTTTAAAATTCTAGTGACCTTTTCCTCATTAGAGGCTAGTACTCTCTCCCTTTAAAAAAAAAAATGGCGTTTATAATTTGCTTGGGGGGAATTGCATTTATCAAAACTGTGCTTTTTGATGCCATGCCTGTTCAGCTTCACGAAGAACCAGACTTCTGGCCAGAAAACAGTTTGGCCAGCTCCCTGTAACTGAATTTCCTATTCTGGCTGCATTAAGCACATGCAGCAAGCTCCAGACCAACTGCATGTGAGCAAAGCCTCATTTACCCAGCACCAAAGTGCTGCTAGGGATTAAACAGGTAAATTACGAGGAACCATATCTGGCATCCTGCTTCCTCTTCACTGTCAAGCTGCTGCCCCAATACCACTGGGCACAGACAAGTAGGAGAATAACAGTGTCCAGTTCACGTCTGAATACAGAGCCACGTGAAAAGCATATTGGAACAGAGACCAGTGTGGCAGTAGGAAAGAAAACCAAATTGCAAGCAGCAGGATTAGGAAGTAAGATTGTAGAAAAACTGCAAAGACAGAACTAGGTGAGGTAGATACTGGGGACAGAGCAAGAAAAATGCATGTGGGGGTGGAAGTCCAAGAAGTAAGGACAGGATCTGGGAGACGAGTATGGAACTGGTAAGATGACCAGAAGGAGCAGTCTGGGAGAGGGTGAAGGGAAGGGCAGGATGGCTCAAGGCACACAGAAGATGGAAGAAAGTGTTGTGCGCTGCTCCTAGAAAGCAGTGGCAAAAGCAATGGCAGAGCAAATAGATCATCTGCAAGTACAGAAACAGACGAAGTGTGAGGAACTAACAAATGATAATGCCATAAGGCAGCAGAGCTAATGAGCCCTACATCACTGGTAACTTTAAGGTATCTTTACAAACCTGAGGAAGTACTACTCTTTTTAGCGTGCTCTAACAAGAGTAGAAATTACAACATAATAAAATTATTCTACCACATGCAGAACTGTGTTAAAAAACAAACCAAAGAAACCTCACACCTTTCTACAATGTATAGAATCCAAGACTCAGTAATTTCACAGTGACAGAATTTCAAACCACCTTTTCTACTTCCTTCACTTTGGCCTCATTCTCTTAGGCCTTATGACATTTAAGGGCGCCTTCACGTATTATTTATCCAACAAGTATTGTTTTTCAATATTCTAAGCTTCTTCTACCTGTTCTCTTCCATTATAAATTCATTATTTTCAGCAGGTTTCCTGAACCTTTGACTCCAGACTAAAATAACATACTCCAAATGAGCAAAAATGCTTAGCTGATTATTGCTCTAATAGCTGTCTCAGCATTCGCCCCGAATCAGATCAGCCCTTCTGTTTATGATATTGAGTTCTAATGATCGTACACTGTGAACACACAATCTTTTGAAAAACTTGGCCTTTGCCCTGTCACCTTCTTTTAAGTATAGCCTGTATTTTGGTAACAAAAGTACAACTGTGTATTTGCCTTTAGTGAATATGCGTGCGTATTACAAGCACTACAGATCTCTATGCCACTGTTCTATAGACTTCCTTATCTAATATATCCATAAATCTGTGTCAGCTGCACATCTCATCAGTCATGATTTTATGGTGTCTTCGACATCATTGCTCAGAATATTAGACAGCATACGCTCAAGAACTGAGCCTAAGCTACACACCCAGACTGTGATAACCCCTTGTTTATAGTTACCCACTGGGGTTTAGCAAATAACAGAGCTGGAAAAGGAACTCCTCAAGAATTAAAACATGTTCTCATAAAATCATTTTGCATAGATCATAGAATGTGGCTTTGCTAGAGGATTGCATTAGCTTCAAACTCTACTGGCTGCCAGGCAGGGACCACGTAAAAGTATTTATACTTACAATGTTTATTCAGGTATTCACAGCTTGTGAATTATCACGCGAAGAAATATGAGATGTCAGACCTAGAGAACGAGGGTGTCTCTCTGGATACACCCTTAGACATCTCTTCTACAGCCTAAGTCTTTAATTAAAGGACCACAGCACAGTTCAACAGTGGCCATTATCTGCAGCACTGGCATTACCCAGACATTAGTGCAGAGTGGCCCTAATTGATGCCCCCTTCCCCATAGTCTTACCCTTGTTTCATTTTAGGCAGACTCCTCAGAATCTGGTGGTCTTCGGAGATAGCGGAGGTGACAAAAAGGAGCAGTAATAGCATCAAACAAGTAGACTAGAGAAATTATTGACTTTCCTCCATTATTGTCTGCAGTTATGATGCAGGGTGTTTAACTCCATGGATTTTGCTTCAGTCTATAAAAGAGAGAAACTTATTAGTGAAATTCAGCCCTGAAGTTTGGAGGGAAAAGAAGAGAGGATTGTGCCTAAAGATACAGAGGAGTGCAGAGACAAAAATATTTGTCAAACTTTAAGGTGATTTATCCTCAGTTTCATAGCATCCCAGGGCTGGAGTCTGCAAAAAGTCCAAGAAAGCTCAAAAGCACTTGTAGCCTTGGCTAGGCTCGCTGGGATCAATAGGGCAAAACACAGGCCTGTCAGAAGGTGTTCTTAAATGTCTTATTGAACAGAGTCTGAACGGCAAAAGATTGGAGGTGATCTTATCCATTCTCAAGAAATTAATCAAAAGGCAAAGGTCATGACAGCTGGCTGTTTGACTTCGGCCTTGGAAACTACCCATGATTTTCAGGCCTTCCCAAACCAAATACCAACATTAAAATCTAGAGGGATAACTGAAACAATAATTCTTTTCTCATTTTACTCATTTTTATCTGCAGATATCAAAGCAGTTTGACAACTTTGCACAAATGTGAAGATGAAGAGCCAATTCAGCGGGTCCACAAATAGAAGCAGATACCGGACTCCAACCAGAAATGTGCCAGGCCATGCTGTCGCAGCTCATATCAAAGCTCACTTTTTTCAACACCAGGTGTGGTGAAGATGGAGTTTGGACTCAAGGAAGAAATCACTGTTATGGTTTTTGCGCAACAACTGACATCCCTACCACCTGAACTAACACAATAGTTCAAAATCTGACTGGACAAAGTAAACGAAACTCAAGAGCGACTCGAGCACGAGTGGAAAATTGCTGTGGCGTTACTGCATGATCCCCTGATTGTATAAGCCCTGTAGGGGAACTGTGTAATGAGTAAAACAATCTCAACCTGGAGAATCCCCCCCTGTGAGGAGACAGGTGGTGTGAGACATTAGGGTCCTGCCTCCATGGCTTCCACCCATGTACCAGTCTCTTCCTCTCAGCGGGCACCGCCCACCACCAGCCCCGGACCGGCTGCAGCGCGGCCCCCTCAAGCACCGACTACTGAGCTGGCTGGAACCGGCTCTGACCAGCCCAGGGCAGTTCCTGGCGCCCCGGGCCGAGGTGTGAGCCTACCTGTTGGGGTCAGGGTGAGTCCCAGTGTGGGGGAACTGGGGTCAGACACAACCCGGGATGGCTGGGGGTATGGGGCAGGCCACGACGTCAACCGGCAGGGCCCACGGTCAGACACAGCCCGGGATGGCTGGGGGTATGGGGCAGGCCACGACGTCAACCGGCAGGGCCCACGGTCAGACACAGCCCGGGATGGCTGGGGGTATGGGGCAGGCCACGACGTCAACCGGCAGGGCCCACGGTCAGACACAGCCCGGGATGGCTGGGGGTATGGGGCAGGCCAGGACGTCAGCCAGCAAGGCCCTGGCAAGGCCAGAGAGTGGCGCCGGGCTGGGCTGGAACAGGGCTGCTGGGCCCGTGGGCAGGGTGCGTGGGTGGAGGCCCCAGGTGAGGCCAGTAAGATCTCTTCCTGCACTCAGCACCCTGATGTTGTGCTCAACACAAGATCGTCTTGCTTTTTAGCTCAGGTTTTAAGTAACAAAACTTAACTCCCTACTTACCACCAGCTTCTGTTACCTGCATCTCTGGCACAGGTCTCAGCCCACTCCCAGGCCCAGGGGAATGTCCTTAACAAGGCCAGCCATCCCAGCGGTTTATCATGGGGACTCCCAAAAGTCACTTACCATCTTCCCACCAAAATCACATTTGCATTTACAAAAGCCAGGGGAAGCTTAGCAGTGTCTCAGCTACCTGCCTTCCAGGGAGAAGCCTCATCCTTCACTGTACTTTCTGATGCACAGTTTTTTCTTTCCTTGGTGGCTGACACAATGCAATTTGACTACTTTCATGTCTTAAGGTTGTTCATCTGCTCGTGTACCCGTAGTGATGGATCACTGCCACTGTTTCGCTTTTGTGAAACTTCGGTGTTGTACAAATCAGGTGAGTGTTCTAGTCCCTGAGCTAACCAGGTAATTTCCCTCACCTTTTTCTTCTTTGGACCTGCTCATTTTCTGTGAAAAATTAAATACCCCCTGGGCCAGAAAGACAGTCTGACTCATGTGGGACACCAAGGTACAAGAGCTCACTCCACAGAACAGACAGTTGAGATAAAGGAAAGGGCAGGTTTCCTTTCCACTGTGACTTCTGGCAAGTCCTGTCATCTCATACTATTCCACCCTGGGAAATGGGAACAAACTAGTAGGTCTGAAACCTGAGCCTAGGGAAAGATTTTCAGAAATAAAGAGCAAACCCATGTGGCTTCAATGAGTGAATGCAACTAGAGTAATTTATTGCACCTGGTCCTTTGAGCACAGCAGTCTGGAAACCTGTTCCTAGCTGTCTGCATGCAAAAAGAGCTTAGAGCAATGCTTTACAGCCTATGGTTGTTTAAAAAAATTTTCTAAGTATATTATGGTATTATTTTATTCATTTTATTCCTCTTCTGGATTTACATAGTAACACAAGGCAATAGAAGAATTGTGGGATAAAATGAAAGCTATTTTCCATAGTAAAATCTTAACTGATTAGCATACTTAATTTTATTTAGGGTTTTTTTCATAAAGCTTTTCTCACAGATTATTCTCTGCTATACTCTTTGTATAGCAGGCCTAAAATAAAGAGATTTTTCCAGGACTTGGGGGTGTCACACGCTCCATGTCTAAATGGCTTATTCAAAACTACAGGGAAGATTTACAGGTTTGCCTCTCTTGAAAGCCCTGTACTTACAACATTAACAGTCTGAAAGGAATTGCCTCTGCTTCTATTTCCCAGCTTTACTCAGATGTTTCTCTGTCATTGCTAATTATCCCATTTTGATCCTAGTCTTAAGAAATTGTTTTCATAAACCTAAACTTGTGGAGTTAAATGGATGTTTTTGACTGACAGATGGTGTTTTGCTTAAAAACAAACAAGGGAGAGAAGCATTCTACTTCTTTGAAAACATAACCTGTTAGTGACCTGGAGACTTGGAGCTCTTAGGGCAGTGAAGACAAAACAGAGATGTGAACTTTGTGATTATTAAGACATCACAAGATTATTTCTGAAGCCTAACATGAATTTTTGACACTTACAGTTTTAAATCTTGCTCCTGGCACAGCTGCACTATGTGCTATCCAGGTAAATCGTATGTTCGCTCTTGTCTGGTTTGGCTATCAAAGAAAGGTTTGTCTGCTCTGTATTGTGTTATTCTTGGTTAGAGCGCATTTACAGGCACTTCTGCATGAATTCCTGAATACAGGTGTGAAGAGAAGCTCATTCTATGATGGATATATATTACTAATTATATTAAGAAGTCTTCACAATGGATGTGGTCAAAGTCAGGAATCAGAGAGGGACCCAGACAGGTCATGGTATTTCCATCATGATAAGACCAATTTAATATAATCTTGAAGTTACTTAAGCTTTAAGCAGGGTGTGAACCAGGTGACTTTCAGAGTTCCCTTCCTCCTTTATTTATTGTATGGTTCTGCAATTTCTATGCATTGCCATGGGCCTGTCCAGCTGGAGAATGTTGGCTGATATAATTCCAGATGAATCAAAGCATTACTATAGTTTTACTTATACAATTACACATGTGGGCATACTATCCTGAAATAAGGATAGAATATTGTGATATTATTGATCTGCTTTGGAATTTATAGTATTATTTTCAAATTTCCCTAGGCACAAGAAAAGAGGGAAGAAGGAAGATTGTATGTGGCAGATATATCTGTTCTCAATGAGGCATCACTGCAGGGGTCTAGCAAAAGTGTTTCCCAGCTCTGCATTTTTAAGAATGCAATAGTTGCTTATTTCTATAGAAGCTTCTAGATTTCTGGGATGATATATGATTTTAGTATAAAGGCAATATATTTTATCTTTATGAATCATGTTAATAGCCACTCTTCTCCTTACTCATATCAGTGTAACACAAATCAGTGATGCTCAGCAAGAACTGGGTGTGTAATAAGTCACTGACTTGTCTGGCAACAGCTTTGGCATCCCTGTTTCCAAGATCTATTTGCTTCCTAGGTTTGGTGTTCATTTCCCAGATCACATCCTCCACTCAGGCTCTTTCTTCCAACAGTGAGAGTCTACATTGCCACCCTCTTCTACCTACTAAACTCTAAAATAACATAACCAGAGGCTTTCCTCTTGGGGTCCATATCCAGTGTTTTGGACACTCTTTCTCAACAGATTATATCATATTTAAAGGTTGAAAGGTCACTTTTTAATTTAGATCATAGAAGTACTTTATATGCATGTGTTCTGTTTGATAATCAATATTTCACTTTATAGCAGCATAGTGGTTGGTATTCTTCATCTTTTATCTATATGTGTTTGACTTTGATCATCCGTGATTTTAAGATTCAGTGGCCCAGAGGGAAGCTTGGAGGTACGAAATATAAACAGTTTGGATATTGACCAGCAGAACCCAAACCAAAGCATTTTAGGCTGATGAAAATACAATTATGATTTCTAGAATGTCACACTTTGAGTGGACTCGATATGATAGAAAATGCCATACAACTGTCTTTAGTTTCTTGAAAAGGAAATCACAGTCATACACTAAAAAAAAATAATCATCTCCTGTGGTTAGCTGTATTTTCTAAACTTTGTTCACATAATTTTTGATGTATATGTAAGTATGCAAACACACCCAGATGTCGCCTAGAGTCTTAAATGCTTTGCTGATAAGAACCCTGCTTACCTCCTGAGACATAAGCCTTGTTTTCCTGCATAGCTCAAAACTCAAGTACTCTTTTATAAATACAGTTCACTCAAAAGCAAACAGCAGAATGCTGATCACTCACTCTGAACCTGTCGGTGACACAAGTGATCTCCATTTCAGTTTAGTTCATTTGAGATGTAGAGCTTGTAAAACAAAGTACAAATACCAATGCATTTCACAAGCTTCATACCTTGCTAGGGTCTGGAGTGGGTTTAGTTTGTGATCTGGGGACAGACTGAGCAACAGGTTAACTTTCCTGTCTCTCTCTGCTTGTAAAAGAGGCAGAAGCTGCCAGACTGAGACTATTTTTAGCTCAACTCAGTCACCTCTCAGTGGGTTTTCCTGTAGAATGGGCAGGGAGGTGTCTGCGATCTAGGTAATGGAGAGCAGTACATAGCTTCAGTAGTCACGGAAGATGTCGGATTTAGGTCAAAAAAAGCCACATGAATAGATGTTGACAAGCTTCTTCATTTTTAAATAATTTATAATTGTACATCTCTATATATTTACATAAAAAGGAAATTGTACTAGCAATTTTTGTGAAGCAACTGTAACAACAAGATTTAATAGCTTAACTGCTATATCCAGAGGGCTCTCTTGCTGTAAGAAGTGACCATACCTTAGGACTATACCTTGGGAGGAAGCAGCCTGATCCAGGAGGTAACAGATGGGAGAAGTCACCCTTCCTGAAACAACCAGGAAGAGGTAAGAGGTTTGCAGGATTACTCAGGACATGAGGAATCAGGTTGGAAGGCAAAGAACTGCACCAATTCATTTGGGATCTGTAGAAAAAAATCAACCAGGCATAAACAGCTGTTTAAAATGAGGTTCAAGTAAGTGAAAGGCTTGCTAATGTCAGAGTGCTGAGGACGGGAAGGACAATGCAGACTTCATCAGCATCAAAGGAGCATGCAATGGTGAGCTGAAAATTCAAACAAACTTCAGCGTTCATTAAGCCAGGCCTGAGATTTCTAATTTTAGACATAGCCGCATCTGTAATACCAGTTATGTTATAGACAATGAGCCAGGATTCTCTTTCTTTTACACTATGATGAACTAGGACTAGCACCACCAACTTTTACAGTAGAATATTGGAATTGAAACAGTGCAGGTGCAGAATCAGACTTCTGCAGTAGTCTAAATTCTTTATCTCTGTAGGTAGCTTGGGTTTACAAACTCATTGACGGAAATAGAAAGCACCACTCTGCCTCTGAAATGTCTTTGCACACCACAGGTTTGTTGTGTATTTTAGACCCAAGACAATAAATGTAAAATACATCAAGGTGCAGATATCAAATTGCTGCAGTGATTCCAGTGAGCCAGAAGGAGTTGATTAGATTATCACTGAATAAAAAAAACAACCCTACATAAAGAAGGCAATTAAAGAGATAAACATCAGCAGTTTCCTCCTGCCAGAGATCTGCTCCCAAAATACATATTCAAAGTTGTCTTTTAGATCTCATATATTATTAATAGACAGATTTGGAAAAATGTATGGGCTTTTATGAACTGATTGCACTTTTATGAACACAATTGCAAGTGTAGCACCCCAAAATTAAGAAAAAAGTAGTTTTACCTATGATGGTCTTTTCTTTATTCAAATATCCATTGGAATGACAGTGAAAACACATTATTGTATTAATTGGGAGGAATATTATATTCTTTACCTTGGTATGCTGGAAATGAAATACATTGTGAGTGTATTTCAACTCAAAGATAAAAAAGGCCTTAATAGTTACAATTGTAGCAATAAATTATCCATATAGTACACATTTATAAGCATCTAATAAACTCATGAACGTTACCTTGAAAATGCATTTCTTTTAGGTCACAGTATGAGTACTATTTACATGTAGGAATTTTTTCCATAGGCAATTGACATCTGAGAATACTGACCAAAAAGCTGCTACCTTTTTTTTTCTGTTAGCTCTGCACTGTTCAAAGCGTAAGAAAGAGAATGAAATGTTAATCTGGCACCAGCATTCTAACAAGAATGCTACATTCTCTTTTCAGAATCATTACAGCTCTCAGACCAGGAAAAAGGCAGCTTGAATTTCAAATCTAAGCTTCAGTTGGAGAGACAGCTGTTAGAAAAACAACTTCAGCTTGTACTCAACAGAACGCAAGTGCACTTTACTCATCAAAAAGCCTTATATTTATTTTATAGCAACAGGGGGATTTTTGTGTACTTCTTCCTTGGCCTATCAAAGCATGTTAGTTAACAAAGCAAAGGTGAGATTAGTTACACTTCTGTATAATTTCAATTTGTCTGATTATGGATTTATGAGCGCTGATTGTTTCTTTGACAGCTCTGTAGTAAAGGTTTACCAGAGCAGTGATATGGGGGTAGCTCCGACAACAGTCCAGCATAGACAGATTTCTGAAGGAACCAGAGATCTGGCAGTGCCTTCTCGTACACAATGTTAGTAAAGGCAGACTGGATCCCAGAGGGCAGTGGGAGTTCCAGAAACAGTGACAGAGGTATTACATGCATGCAAAAGCTGGCTCAGCAATTTGTTAGGACAGAGGAAGAACTTTACTACCTGAACAGAAACAACAGAAGTATCCTTTTACTCACGCAAATTATATCAATTTAACTAAAATTGATGCAAAAACACAATGCAGTTAAATCTGTGCAAAGCCCAATGAGATACATTCATATTATCTGAAAATCAGATAAAGATGTTTAGTTTTATGTGCAAATTTACGGGACCTGATGTATTCCAAATTATGAGAATCTGCACAGAATTCTGCCATTTAAGAACAGACATTTATTTAATCCAGTTAAAATTTCTGCTAGATATAGCCTCAAACAGAACAGGCCCTGGGATATTCATGTGCTGCAAGTGTATCCCAAGAAGACATCAGCAGTTCATACCAGCCAGTGACCTCTCTGCTCTGTGCTAGACAGCAGTGTAGCAGTCTCCCATAGTGTCACCCTGAGGCTCAACTATCCTCAAACCTATGGCTTAGGAGAAAGGGGTTTTGTATAGTTTTCCCCATTCTTTAAGATTTCGGAGCTCCCTATCTTTCTACTGATTACACCACCACAGACTGAGAATTAACAACATGGTGAAGTGCAATTGCTATTTGTCAGAGAAGCTTGGATTCAAGAAAATGAAGTAACCAGATTTAGATAATTGAGGACAATTACATATGTTAGAATAACTGTGCAGCAAAAGCTGCACTAGACAGCACTCACTAGAATGGATGAACTGCTGAGTTTGCTCCTCCTACCATTTGATTTTTTCCTGTTTGGAACAATTTTTTGAGGGTTGTGTCTTCACTGTGCTGTCCCTTTGTGGGGGTATCAGGCTAATTCTGTCTCCTGGGAAACATAACTTCATCCTGCAAAAATTAAAAGAGAGTCTCTTTAAGAGCCCCTTTCTGACCACCATCCAGAAATTAAGTTGTATGCAGTGTTATTTCTGTCCTTTTGAGGATGTTGCATGTCACACTGTTCATTGACAAGCCCTACTATTGGCATCTTCTGCAGATTTTATGTGAGAAATCTGTTTATCACCTAAAAACAATTAGTTCCCATGAGTAGCCCCAGTGTCCCTTGTCAACAGGCAGCAGGTGAGGAGAGTTTCTTATGCTGGCTGCAGGTGGGATGAAATCTAGTGTCTGGTTTCAAAAAGAAACACAGCAATACAAAGCATGAGGAAGCCAGTCATAAAGATTAGCTGCCAGGTGGGCATCGCTTACATCCTTGGTTTAAGGCAGAAGTAAAACATAACCTGTTTGTAAGGTTGTCTGCAAATGCCCTTCTTGGAAAGAATTTTAGCTTCATTGTATTAGAAATGAAGAGCTGCTGTTCTTCTTCCTCAGGTTGCTGTGCAGTCCAGACCAGTATTTTTATACAAATGGCAGTATCTCCCAGACGCCTTTCAGAGATACAAAGCATACAGATGGAGAAGAGAAATAGTAGGCCTGCAAGGTGATCAGTTTGATTGTCAGGAGTGCAGGATACTGTCACATCCCACTGGAATCAAATGGCAAGTCATTTCCTTGTCATTCTTCCTGTATGTAAAAGAGGATATTAATATTTTTCCCTCGTGGAAAAGCACTAATCAGTACTCCAGTTCACCTCTCACAGAGTACCTGAGCTGGCATTAAACTGGAGTGACAAAGTGACAGAAAAGGTCACACGGCATGGGTGGAGACCATACCATGTTCTATTAACAGGAGTGTTCATTGTGCTGCAGTGCCCCATATTTGCCGTGGTTGAGGTGGGATCAAAGACATTATCTGGATGGACGGATTTACCAGCGGGTTGCTTTCTTTCCAAGATGGACTCACATCTTCTTGTCAGAATCATACAGAGCAGCATGTGCGTACATGGAGTGCCCTTTGCTACCCGTTACAGTTCTAAGGACAACTATTGCCCAGATTATCACTTGCTGGACCAGCATTTCAGCAGCCCTGCTGAAAATGCAGTGTGCTCAATGCAACTTTTACCTGAAGGTCACTTGTATTCTACCCTTCACACTGAGCTCTCCTCAACTGAACTGGAAAAGTGTGGTCAACGTATTTGTGCAGGGAATGACTCTCTTTTGTCTCTAAATCACAGAAGTCCTCTTCCCTGTTTACTGATTGGCAAAAATACACACGTTTTCCTAGGAAAGGATTTTCATTGGAGAGGGGTGATTACCAGTCAAGTGAACATCCATCCTCTGGCTTTGGAAGGGCTTCTGTGGGGCATGAGCTTGTGGCAGAATGCAGCCCCAGGCCCAATGTCAACATATCAGTTAACATCTAACTTGCATATATTTGTGTTTCTGCTTGGCCTCCCTTGATCCTTCCTTATTTCTCTTATTTCTGTAAGCAGCCTTCTCAGTTAATTGTTAATGGCAAGTGAAGATATTTTGTGCTGAGCAGAGGGAAAGGGAGTTGAAGAAATTCCAGACTTAAATTATGAAGCCCTAATGACCTTAGTCATCAGAATATAATCACAAAGGGAAAGTGGTTGTAACTAAGAGGCCACTTTTCCAGAAAACCCCACTCCCAGAGACATCCTCCTTTTAGACAAAAATAGAGACATGGTCTGGGGTTTCCAGGCAATGGAAGGAAAACTACATTTTCTGATACTCTGATTCTCATCACTCATGAAATCCAAGTGAAGTAGATAATTTGGCTGCCTTTGAGTCATTTCTTTGTAGACCCCAACGCAAGGAATGCTGCAAAAGAACAGAACAGCAAAGGCCCAAGTGGCAGTGGGAATGATCTGCCTGCTTTTTCTGTGCCAGCAACCAAGAGAGACTTCATTGCATCCAGAAAACAATCCTTTTATTTTTAAGCAGGTGCAATATGGTAGCAATAATATTTCTTCAGCAAGTTCCTGAATTGTGCCCATGACAACATGACTATTGTGTGTAAATTGAAAGCTTGTTACCTGCTCTGCTGAAAGCTAGTTTCAGAAAGGGAGAAAATTCAGCCAATATGAGATATCTCACTTATTCTAGCAGTGAAAGCTGGGCAGGAGTTTTAAAATGAAGAAAGTTGTCTTGCTATCAATGTGAGAAAAAAGTCCCTTTAAAATTGCAGAATTTTTAAACGTACAACGGCAGGAACAAAAATTGCCAAAAGCGAATCAATTTCTCCAGAAAACAACTAAGGGTATCAAAGGAAGTGACACAGAATATGAGCTTTAAGTTCATGTGTTTTTTCTCAAGACAGATAACGCAGGAAACTTCACTGATACATTGTTTGACGGGTTTTTATAATCACCTCCACCCTCTGGTCAATATATTCTTCTGTTTCACTGTAGGTCGTCCTCATTTCCTCCTTGCTGAGTACAGCTGGTGGATTACTATGCAATCTGTACCACACAGAAGACTTAACTCTGTCTTCTAGCATGGGGACCCTCTGGCACTTACAATACACTTTAATTTTATTCTGTATTTCAGTGCTGAATACCACAGGGTAAGTAGCACAGTACTGAATATAGCTTAATTCAGGAAGCTTAGCTGTTAATGATAAATATCCTTTCTTCACTTTTTAAATGTGGAATGTTTCTTCGCTTTTTAAATGTGGAATGTTATACAATTGAACCACGTCATTTTTAAAAAGAAGAAATAATTTAATTTTGTTGTTGCCTAATTCTGCACTGGCTCCTGTCTGTGAGAGAAACCTGTAACGTGGATTTCTAATGGGACATCTGAAGAGGAGAGATCTTGACAAAATAACTGCAGTAGTTATAAAACACTTTTGACTCTGAATATACCTACGGTAACATTTGCCTTAGGATTTGCCTGATGTGTAACCATTTAAGGATAGCACTGAATAGAGACGAAATGGCAATTTGTCACAGCTTTCCCTTTCTCATGAAAGAAGTCGTCCAGCAAGGACCAGCGAAGAAAATTTTCTTACTTTACCTGTTTTTCATATATTCTCTTTCCTCCTTAGCCTTAGCTTAGTCTATTTTCCAGTTGCTTGACGCATTTCATTGATGAACTCATTGTGTGATGTTTGCTCCTAATCTCCCTCGTTTCTCTAAATGTCAGTGCTTAGATTTTGAGGGACAGCGGGGACATTCACTGTGATGTATTCACTTAAGGACAGATTCTCTATACTGTGTCGAGTACAATAAGGATAATTAAGGAGAGGGCACCACAGAGGCTAGAACTGAACCCTGCCTCCTGAAACTGTAGACCACCATCAGGGCGTGTCAAGAACTACTGTTGTAGCCTTGTAGTCCTGGAAATCGCTTGTCTGTGCAAAACACTCTAAGAGCAGTCTCATCTGTGCTGTGATCTGCGGTGAGATTTTGGTCTTGTGTCAACTCGTCTCTGCAGCACGTTGTAGCACCACAAGGACTATGCTCCTGTAACCGCTTTTGTTCTATGGCATTTTCAGGGTAAATTAGAAGAGCTGAATGAGATGACAGCTTTGTGTCATGAGAGATTTATAGGGGTTAAAGGAAATATATAGCCTTTCAACAAATAACAGTTGGTTATTTGTTACTGTACACTAGTTTACACACTTTGCTTTGCAACAGTGGGGATGGCAATGCCATTAGCAAGTTAATAGCAAGTTCTTGCTATTATCCTGGTATTGTCTGAGCTGAGCTGCACCCATCCATCCCTTCCATAGCTCCCTGTACCTAGGAGAGCTGGTGTCCTTTCAGTTCAGTGGGAAACAGGGCAGAGGAACATTCCACACTATATGAAGTGAATGTATCCCACCTTTGACTCACTGTCAGATCTTTACCATGAAGAAGTAAGTGCATATGGAAAGCAAAAGAGTCAGACATGGATGAAAACCTGGATCTATTCAGTTATTCAGTGAAACACTCAGACATATCTTGAGGTCCCAACATTCTTTCTTAAACAGTTTTTGAGTCACTAATTCCACAAGGGCTTCACTGTGTTGTTTTTCTTGGCAGGATCAAGCAAAGACCAACTGGTGGCTTGAGAACATGGGATCCTGAAACAGGTAACTGCATGTCGTTAGTGCTGTTAACATCCAACACAGATTTTGAACACACTAGCTCTTCTTCCTTACTTTAATGTGTTGTATTTCAGCTTACCTTACCAGATGTGATTTTAACAACAACTCAAGACCATTTTGTGACTGGACCCAACCTTGCAACGTCAACCAGGGAGTGTGGATACGAACCAAGCATGACACTCCGACGGATGGAACGGGTCCTGATGGGGACTATCCTGATGGAAGTAAGTGCTCTGTTGTGGCATTGTTAATTTCCTTTTGAAGAGAGTTTGACTACCTTCTTCTTCTTTCTTTGAAAGAGAAAAGAGATTCATGAAGCCCTTTGAAATGTGTCAGTTTCTTTCATGCTGACACCTGTCTGACTTTTTACCATGTCAGTTGTGAGTAAATGAAAATGGATCGCCTTATCATGTGTTGGAAATCGTTGTCAGTGCATGGAAGTAGAAGAAAGATAATTACGTCATGCTTATGTCTCATAGAGAATGCAGTGACATGTAACCGACCATTATTCAAGAGAGGTCTTGTGGCTAAATTACACTGATAAAAAATGATCGCTGTACTGGCACTAGATAATGCTCATGCTAGCAAAGTGTTACAAAATCAAGTCTGAAATTAAAGAATATCTTTAAAAAGCTTGTCTTCAGGTACATGTGATTGAAAAACTGAGGTCTAACATGGTCATATAATCAAATGAGTGCTTAGTAGGCATCCATCTATCTGTTTGAACCACTATCTTTGCACTAGCAGCTCAATTTATGGAGGCTCATTTGGCAGTCATAATTCTTTCTGTAATTATTCTGAGGCTGAAAGGTCAGCTACTGTCAGACTCAGTAAGCAGATTAGAACAGTATTAGTTGGGATTTTTTCTGAGTAATTTTCTGCATTTTTAGTGTTTTGATAATAAAAATTAAAATTGCCTGTTGAAAGAAGAAATGAAATATTTTTAGTTTGGATTCACGCAACTAATAATGTTTTGCTTTTTGAATTGACACAGACCATATAACTTTAAATCTGATTTACATTTTCTTGCCAACTAAAACATATGACTGAATGTTAGGTGCTACCTGTGGAGCCATTCTTTATCATACAGAAATTATCATTCGTTTCTTTTTGATTCCTTTGCATAGTCAGATGGGAGAGATTTGACTTTAACTGCACTGGGGAAATCTAGCTTTGATCTTATCCCATGGGAAGCAAAAAAGTTCAGCCCTAGTAAAGCAAACTGTGATCTCACATTGAACCAATTCAGACTAAAGCATTTCAAATCCTAAAAGAAGTACTGTGACTTTCTGAATTTTGAAAAGTTTCCTTCCTTTTCATAATGTCAAACCTAAATGTTTTCATGGAAATATCTGCATAGCTTTCTGTTCCTTCCATTTTGAGACAAAACCAAATGCTGACAGGCTGGGATTTTCCTTATGCTAAGGATTTGCTCATCTTGAGACCAAAAACTTCAGAGAAGGTGCATAGCAGATTGCATTATTTTCCTTTGAGGAAAGAGGAAACTGAACATGGATCAGTGGGGCACTGTGTCTGGAGGTACTGTCACTTGAGAGAGGCCTACATCTTTAATTGTGAACCTAAAATAACTGTCCCTGTGAGATGGGATAGATTTGCTTTGCTCTCCAGCTCACAGTCTAGTTTGGCTAACTACATGGTGCTAACCATTGCAATGTAAATCCCACACACCCTTTACTTTGCTTCTTTGCAATGCTAATGATGCCCTTGATTTCTTCCAGAATTGGGTTGTACTTCAGTTTTAAATGATACCTAAGAAGTTACAGATTCAACCGTATTTTAATTTTGTCACTCTGCAGAAGGCTATTTCATCTACCAAGAAGCAAGTAATCTGATACCATTCGACACCAACAGGCTTGAAAGCCCAGACACTGTGGTTTCTAAAAGTATATGCATAGACTTCTGGTACTATATGTTTGGATCAGAAGACATGAATGAGCTACGAGTGCTCATCAAAGACAGCACAGGAGAGTCTATGGTGTGGAGTCGGAAGGGAAACCAGAGCTCCTTTTGGAACTATGGCGCCATCACTCGTACTTTTCCAACACAGAGAAAGATAAAGGTAATATATTTTCGGAATAAATTTCTTTGTACAGTGCCAGCATTTGTTTTCCCCTTGCAGGCTGCAAAAGTTTGTGCATGTAAGCTAGAAAATATAACCAAGATTTGCTTGGTTTATATTTTGTAAATATAATGTCCTCATGCTCTATGCCAATGAACCAAGCGAAGAAACAAACAACTCCCTGAGTTTTACTGGTGTTCTTAGTTAAGGGATAAAATATATTTAATTTTTTCCTTCATTTTATCACAAAGTCAAGGACTTTAGGTGCCTTAATTAAATGCAAGTTTGTCTGCTGTGAGTTAAGATTTGAACTTTGGGATGCTGTCTACATTTGACTCCTCTGTAGAATCCAGACAACTAATCTCATAAATCATTTATCAGTCAGGAAAATAGAGGGCAATGTTGCTTGAAGTCCTTACCCTATTACAGAATATGTATTTTAGGCTTCTGAGGGAAGGTAGGAAAACTGTTATAACCTCAGTTTACTTGATGCCTTTAGAGATAGACCAGAAAGAATATTTTGAACACATGCTAAGGGAAGTGCTCTCATATTTGCCTAAACAACTCTGACGCAGTGATTGATTTTGTGTCCGGCCTAGGTTATTTTTGAGGCTGTCCGAGGACTGACGGAGTATGGGGATACGGCACTGGACAATGTGAGAGTCAGGGATGGATCCTGTGGTAAGTCTGTGTTTGCATTCCAGTGTATACCTCTGTTTAAGCTGTTGACCATTACTCAATTCCATATACAACACAGAAACTCCTCATAACTTTGAACCACAGAAGAGAAATGGCAAAAACTTTACAGATCACTTCATTTGAATGTTATCTTTTCTGTTGTAGTTTCTTTCTAAATCTTTCCTCACCACCTCAAACGTTCAGAACAAGCTAGCCCATTTTCTGCAAATGTGACCATTTTCACAAGGTCCTGCAAACTTTACCTTTATTTTAAGTCTGAAGTGCACCTCTAAACCCAGCCAAGGCCATGCACATTGGTTTTAGGTTCTAGATTAAATGTTCTAATCAGAATTTTACAGCAAATCTCAGCTCATACGAGCTCAGCAAATCACAGCACTGCCATGTGTCACAAAAATAAATAACAGTGACTTAGTAAAGCTGAGCCGCACTACCAGCTCTGAGTATGAATCAGCAATTTGAGCTTGATCCTTGACCCTGTGACAAATCAGCCAAGACTGGCACAAGGTGTGGATGACTAGGGTCTGGAAGTGAATTACAGTTTCATCCCATCTTAACTGACAAGCATGCAATACTTACATAACATGAATTGAACAAGAAATTTGCTGAAAATTATATAGAAATTGTCGTTAGGTCTTAATAGGCCTCGCTCTCTGTGAAATGCTACTCATCTAATGACAATAAAATGTTTCAAATTTATGCTAGGCAGGATGAAGACTTCTATTCAGGTCCAAATCCTCAGAACATATAATTTTCTTTAAAATTTTGTGAAAAATACTTGGGGCTTTTTTGGATGGGGCTAGGGAAAGCCAGTTCTTCATTTTCCCAGGCGTATTAGCACGTGATTCAGTCACTGGATGGTGCACTAATATAACTCCAAGACACAAGAGAAAAGTGCTCCTCCCTCTGTTAAACTGTATGGCTACTAATATAAAAGTTAAGTGAATTATTAGGTCTGGTAACAGTCAAAGTCCTCTCAACCTTTTTGTTTCTACAAGAATGTTTGGTTGAATAGACATTTTAATCAAACTGATGAAAAACTCAATATATGTTCATTTGGCACATGAAAAAATAGCTTCCAAGTCAACTTTAGCAAGCAGTCTTTACATTATGATGTTTAACGTTCATAATGTCATTTGCAGATCTTCTTCACCTTACATCTCAAGGGACAGTAATCTTAGGAAGAGGTTTTCTTCTGCTTTTTTGGTCAGCTCTACAACAACGTTAACTTAAAGCTTGTTGAGAAGTATACGTTGTGGGAATACAGCCATTATCAGTATTTTCTGATCATTTTTTTTCCAAACTTGAAAGAGCAAAAAGAGCAATTCTGGGCTAGACATGCAAAAACCGCATTTGCAATGCAGTAGAGAGCTGGATGTGAAGAAGTGGGCAAATAAGCAGCAGGTGTACAAGAAATAAGTGCACGCAAAGGAGCTGATCCCACTTTGCAGACAGGTTATTACAAAACCCCTTCAGCTTTGAAGTTAGAACTCAAAGCTCTAATGGGATCCTCTTGTGCAGAGGGTTATCAGTATACACCAGTCTTCAAGTCTTAAGGGCTCAAAAGACCTACACATCCTTGTTTTTAAATACAGGCAGTTCCACTTGCTTCAATGAAAAACTTCTAACTTTATGCTGGTGAAGAATAAGTGGAAATTCATGTATGTTGGTGTGTATGTAGTGTTCAACCCGTCATGTTATAACTCATTGTATTGCCTTGTCTTTCCTACTAACAGAAGATGACCCTACCCCTATTCCACCAACACCTACACCACCTCCAATGACAGGTAATTTTAGCCAATCACAAGTGCTAGTCAATGGGCTGTAGAAGGGCACCTAAATTTTTTACTACCACTGCTACTTATTGGCTTCAGTTAATTTCTTTGAGTATCTCTCTATGGCATTGACTTATGCCATATAAATCTGCCTTTTCTGGTTTTGTTCTTCCATATGTAATCTGTAAAATGGGGATGATTGTGTTTTCTCACTGCACAATGAAGTTATGAGGCAGCTTTTCTGGATGAATCCATTTATTAATGAGAACATATTCCTTTTTCTGTCTCTAGAAGCAATCTGCAGTATACACGGGGATCCTCACTACTACACATTCGACGAGCAGCGTCATGACTTCATGGGCACTTGCACCTACACCCTCTCCAAGCTGTGTGAGAGCAACAGCTCGCTGCCCTACTTCAATGTGGAAGCAGCCAATGAGCACAGGCGAAGCAACACGCGTGTGTCCTATGTCCAATATGTGGACATCGATGTCTACGGCTACAGGATCAATCTGGGTAAAAATAGAATTGTTAAGGTAAGGTTGGAGCCCACTATCTATCATCAGTAACTCATAGTGTGCATGAAGAAATTGTTATACAATGACTACAAATTTCCAGCATACATACAGTAATATTTAGAGGGCAGTCAGATATTTAGGAGTAGGCGTAGCATGGAGTTCTTAAACATTGGAATTTCAGGACTGAAAACATAGACTAAATTTTGTGCTGTGTTGCTAAAAGGTGGATTAGAGCTGACACTCCAGATGGGTTGGTGGGCTAGCCTACCCTTCCAGCTTGCCCTGCATGCTCAAACCTGGTCTGCATCAGGAAATACAAAGGCTCTGCATTAACCAAGTCTATGCCGGTGGCTATTTCCTGATCCTGTGTGGTAGACTGTAAAGCTGTATGCTCATCCTTCTTTTCTAGTTATTCCACATCACTGCTAACTTCACATAACAAAGCATTTGCCATAAAGCAGGGCCAAATAAGAGAGTCCTAGAGTGACAATCTGATGACTCTTCTCACACCCATGTGTCACTTGGCCAACTATTGTATTTTAAGGCTTCTTTATGGCTCCTTTCCATAAAGAGCCAAGGCAGCAGACAGGTTTGATTCAAACCCCCAATATATGAATAAGTCACCTTACTTCATTACCACCCTTCTTATAAGAAAATAGTACAGTGATTTATGTGACAGGAGATAAAGTTTTAAACGTACACCAAGACCTTTCCCATCTGACCTTAGAAACATAGTAAACTCGTATACCCACATTTGTCCAACAGCTTCTCTTTTCTACCTTTCCCCTGTATTTACTGTTTTTATTATATGTATGTTTCTAAGTAAACCAAACTTTCTTACATATGTAGTAAGAACAAATATTTAAAGTAGATGCTAATTTTAATAAATTTTAAAGAAATTGAAAATTTTACTTGGACACTTACTTTCTATCATCTGGCATTTCATACATGAAAATTAAAAGACAAAGAGAAAGAAACAAAAAGAAGCTTTTCCAAGATTTGTCTAATCCTGAAAATCTTCCGGGAATCCATTATAACTACATTTTTTTTAATCTTATTTGATCAAAAATAAAAGATAGTCTGTCAGCAGTAACAGCTTACCGACCTATGTTAAGTCTTGGACTTTCACCAGCTGGGTCTGGTTCACCACTTGACCGCCCTTGGAAGCTACGTAGCTACATTATTATGGCCTCAAGGTCCTAGATTATGTGCGCATATACAACATTCATGTAAAATAATATTTAAGACAATGTGAGTTCTTAGTGCTATTACAAGCTCACTGTGCAAGTCCTATGATAATATAAACATGTGATCTAAGAGAGTCACCATTAAAAACACTTCTTTTGAAGTGATTAGAATGCTTGTCCTTCTCTGTGCCTGCAGGTTGATGGAGTCAGCCAGGTGCTCCCTCTGACATTGGCACAGGGTGTCAGTATTTCCTTCAGAGGGCAGTATGTTGTGGTTACTACTGACTTTGGGCTGAATGTCAAGTTTGATGGAAATCACAGAGCAGAAATCACTCTTCCCAGTACCTATATGTCTAAAGTCTGTGGAATATGTGGAAATTATAATGGGCACAAAGAAGATGACTTTCTTAACCCAGATGGAGGGATGGAAACAAACTCGTCCAGCCTTGGCAACAGTTGGCAGGTTTACAATGACTCCAGGTAGGACTCCAGCCAGGATGTTAGGCCTTATCTGTTGGCTATGCAATGACCAGTGTTTTAAAGAACTGTTTTATGTGAACCAAAAACGTCAGGCACATGGAATAACATATATTCTTGTCAGCGTACTTAATTTATCTATCTGAATAAAGTTTCACAGCAAATTTAATTGTGCTTGAAAGGAGAATATTTGAATAAAACACTGCAGATGCCCACTAAGGTTTCAGTTATTGCCATAGTATATTAATGCTAATACTTGAAGATCCTGTTTAATCTCTTCTAAGATACTTTACCATTTATTTCATAATTTCACAATATATTATTTAATGATAGTAGAGGTTTAACTTCAAATGCTTTTACTTTTTTTTGCGGTACCTAGGTATCTTCCAGGTAGAAAGCTTGACTTAAAAGAAATCCAAAATTAGTATTTAGGTTTCTTCCAGGCCTCTCAAAGTTTATAAGGTTACGATCATATTAAAATCTGAGTTTCTATCCTAAGTATTTGAAATGTAGAACTTTAAAATATGCTTAGCCTGGGGACAGCCCTGTAGTTTTGCTAGATGTGATTTGAAAAGCATCTTAGGTGCCAGCGCATCCAAAGTTCATCAGTGAATTTTTCCACATCTTTTTTTTTTCCACACTAGATGCTTGCCAGATGATGGCCATACCCCAAATTGCACAGCGGATGAAAAACATATGATCGAAAGCAATGAATACTGTGGTCTGATCACAGATCCCAACGGTCCATTCCAGAATTGCCACTCAGTAGTTGATCCACAAAGTTATTCTGAAGCCTGCCAGTATGATCTCTGTGAACTTCACCTGAACAACGCAGCCCTCTGTGAAAACATTCAGGCTTATGCAGACATGTGCCAAGCTGCAGGAGTCCAACTGACACCATGGAGAAATGCAACCTTCTGCCGTATGTATCAAAGATTACTGGAAATTACCATTTGTCAGGAGGATATAATTAGGACTTTCTGAAGACAGAGCATACAAGACACTTTTGAATTCATATAACATTGTGAATCTTGACTGATGACTCTAAAGATTTCAGGGTTACATACAGTCCTCAGTTTGATTTCTTTGGGAAGATTCTAGTGAAAGTAGTTAAGCTGCTTCTGATGAAAGGAGAAAATACCGTCTAGTTCCTCTTAAATTAGAATTGGAGGCTTTTCCTTTGAATTCCTTTAGTGGCCCTATATTTTTGTTCAGGGGTATTAAGTGTGTCAGAGACATCTGACTTGGAGATTTTTTTACCTTCTGAAGAAGCTATGGCTAAACTTAAATGTCTTTGAGGAAAAAAAATCTCATTTTGCACATGCTTTGTAACATGTAAGAGTCTTACCCACCCTCCCTGCTCCCAGCCTCTCTACCCTGAGTGGTGGCCAGGCACCCAGTTAACAGAAGGGAAGCTATCTGTGTCTTCTGCTCCTGCAGCAACCTCAGCAAAAACACTTCAGGGCTGATACCTTATAGGAGCATAGAAGGGACATGAGCCAGAATAGATGAAAGGCAGAGCTATAGGTGGGGATACGGAATCCAGGTAATCTGGGACAGTGAGAAAGGACCTTTGACTAGGAACTGCCGAGGACTAATGAATAGGCTAAGTGTAAGACCCTGGATTTAGAGAAAGCAAGTAGGAGCTAGAAAGGAAAATGAGAATAGGTTGAAACTGGCTAGGCAGAAAGCCATGGACAATGGACAATGAAGTACAGACTAGGTACCTGGTCCAGGGGTTGGAGCTTGTTCATTTTGCAAGAATAATGAAATCAGAGCTGATAGGAGGAATAAACCTGAGGTCAAACAGAGATGATGTCTGAAACTCATAGTTGTAGCAGTGCAAAGAGAGCAGGATGAAGGAGGAACACATCTGATGAGCTGAGCAGGAGATCTGGGATAAAGGGAGAAAGAGAGTATTGGAAACACTATCAGTGGCACAAACTCACATATGTATAAGAGAGGAAGGAGTACCAGCCATTCATGCCTATGGATGTGGAGGAAAGCATCAGTGTCCTGTACAGGCAGAGTGATTTTCT
Organism: Dromas ardeola; assembly: GCA_013398915.1. Classification (NCBI taxonomy): domain Eukaryota; kingdom Metazoa; phylum Chordata; class Aves; order Charadriiformes; family Dromadidae; genus Dromas; species Dromas ardeola. The sequence goes on from VYZM01021023.1 coordinate 674,138, forward strand.
TTCAGATGGCAGAGGAGGTAACGCAGGTAGGCAGCCTGGAATTAAAGGCCAGGACTTAAGCAAGAAGCCTGTGCAATGGAGATTGTAACCACGTTAATGGAAGTGGAGAAGGTAGTGAGGGTGAGGAAGAGACAGAAACACACAGAGGCACAAGACAAAAGGTGTCAAGTATTAAAGTAATAGACAGAAGTCTGTGCTGGAGATTAAATGTCAATAATGACCTTTCTTCTGTGAATGTTGGTAAATAAAGAACGTTTCTCAAGCATTCAGGCATATATTATAGAAAAAAAATATTATCTTTAGAACAGGATTTAAATACCACCTGAAAGTCTTGAACAGATCTACTTCCAGCAGAATCAATGCAAAGAACACGAAACAGTGATCCAGTGCCCTATATGGCTTCTGCTGAAGGAGCTTGCAGGATCTCTCCTCTTTGCCTGGCACCTATTTCATATAATGGACCTGAATAAGTTTTTGTCCTCTACCAACCGCACCAACTTATTTCCAACAAGTCAGCTGGGTCAAATTTAGTAAATGGGAGGATGAGCAGAGAAATGTATGATGTAATTGTGTGATCTCTGTCTCCTTAGGAAAGCAGGCTAAAAACAGAGTGAGAAAATATGTCATAAAAAACTAAACTGCATCACAAAAACATATGTAATCTGAAAAAAGATTGTTCAGGAAACTTCAATTCTGGCATCTTCTCACCTGGAAATGTCAGTGTTTAAAACATCTAATTGGCTTGGGTATCTATATGTTGTGTGCGTAACAAGATCGAAAATAGTATAGAGCACTTGTACATCCTGATTATTTAACAATCATTAGAGATGTTGGTGAAATGAAAAAATATGAATTAAGATACAATATGACTAGAATTAAAAATCAAGACTACAACATAAATATGGCACATGTCTATGACAAATAACTACCATCACCAATATTCTCATCCCAATGCAAGAATTCAAACCAATCCTCTTCAGGAATAAGAGGTCTCCTAGGAAACTCAATCCATGAGGGAAACTTTAAATAGCCCAAAACTCAAAAGAAATTAAAGCGTGGTAAGACAGCAAAGGCATGCATCAAACTGCCATAGAACTCCAAGATGTCCCAAAATATTTCAAAACAAAGCAGAATATGATATTACACAAAACCCAATACTTCAGTAGTTAAAAATACTAATAAGTAGGTTTATCTTTTATTACACAGCACTAGCCTGTCCGGCCAACAGTCACTACGAGCCCTGTGGTGCAGCCTGCCCTGCCACCTGTGTTGACCCAATGGCTCCTGTTACCTGCAGCCTGCCGTGCGTGGAAGGATGTGTGTGCGACAGCGGGTACCTGCTCTACAATGACCGATGTGTGCCCAGCCAGCAGTGCGGGTGCTGGCACAACGGGCAGCACTACCCCGTGGGCTCGGAGTTCTGGACGGACAACACCTGCTCCTCAAAGTGCACGTGTCCCGCGCGGGGAGGCAAAGTCCAGTGCTGCAGTGCCTCGTGCCCTGCGGACCAGTACTGCGGGGTGAAGGACGGGAAACCTGAATGCCTCGAAGAATCCTACGGCATCTGCCACGTCCACGGTGACCCTCACTACAATACCTTTGACAAGGTGATGCACAACTTCATGGGCAACTGCACCTACACGCTGGCCAAAGTGTGCTCCAACAGCACCTCCCTGCCCTACTTCAATGTGGAGGCCAAGAACGAGCATCGTGGGAACACCAGAGTGTCCTACGTGCGTGAAGTCCTGGTTGAGGTGTACGGAGAGCGCATTGCCATTGTCAAGAAGGAGAAGAGCCAAGTGCTGGTAAGCCGTGGGTCTGGCACGAGCGTGGCACGGCTGCAAGGCAGGGCTGGCTTTTCTTGGCAGGGCCTGGCACTTACCAGACATCTCCGTTGTCCCAGGCCCCGGTGGGTTCCCTTGAGGCCACTGGGTTGCTTTGGTTTTCCTTTCTGGAGGGGTTGGAGGAGGAAGAGGCAAACGGGGAATGTAGCCCGCCTTGAACAGAGGCCCCTGCCGGGTGCAGAACAGAGACACGGCTCTGCCAGCCACGGGCGTGTCTGGGTGCGAGGGCATCATGGGCACCGGTTTGGCGTGCCCGGCCTGGCATCTGATTTCCCTGGGGCAGGAGACCCCAGGAAGGCCAGGGGCAGGTCCAGGGTCCATTGCGGTGTGTCTGCCCTAGGTGAACAGTGTGCGCCAGACCTTGCCGGTGAGCGCAGCGGGAGGTGCCATCACGGTGAGCAGGAGCGGCCGCTACATCGTCCTGGAGACGGACTTCAACCTCCGAGTGTCCTACGACACTGACCACTCGGTGGAGGTGAAGGTGCCCACTGCCTACTTCAACCTGACCTGTGGCATGTGCGGGAACTTCAACAACCGGAGAGAGGACGATTACATGATGCCCAACGGGCAGCAAGCCGCGGACTCCAACGAGCTGGGGGAGAGCTGGCAGGTCCCAGACAATGACTCCTCTTGCGGTGTCCCCGACCCCTCCCCACCCTGCAGTGCAGAAGAGGAGAAGCTCTACGGATCGGACCAGTTCTGTGGCATGCTGACTGCCAGGCCTGGCTCTTTTGAGAGGTGCCACGCTGTGATCAACCCCCAGAACTACTTTGACACCTGTTTCTATGACCTTTGTGCCCTGAATGGTGGCCAGGAGGTCCTGTGTGCTGCTCTGGAGGCCTACGCTGATGCATGCCAGGAAGCCGGTGTGACTGTCCTTCCCTGGAGGAACGCCACCTTCTGCCGTGAGTTTCTGTAGAGAACTGAATCTTTGAATAGCTCCCTTGTTGTCTTAAGACTCTGATTTTAGCCAATAACTGACACAGCTTAGAGAACTTAAATTCTTCAAATTATTACATACACAATATTTAGAAATACAATTCTGTAAAACTAACCCCATTATTGTTTTCTGCCAGAGAGCAGAGAAGCATTTTGTTCATTGTGTCAAGAATGTGTGCCAAACCAGTAGCAGTAGGTTCCCGATAATGTGGAATCACCTCTGAGTTTTATATGATGTTTTACCTTTAATAGGTTTGTTCATTTCCAGACTACATCTAATGACTTTAGCAATCTGTGTACTTCTAGAAATGTACCAGCTATGTACTAGATCTAGTGTAGAGAGGCGCAGTTTTCACTTGGATTTGGAGGTGCTTAATGTCCAGGATATGTGTGTTAAATGTTCGTGCTCTCTTCTTGTAGAATTTTTTCTTTGTTTCTGATATCAAAATAAGAAAGGCATTTCAGGCTTCGAAAAAACCAACATTGTCACTAGTTCAAAATAATCCCATTTTTGGATCGTGGTTTCATTTGAGTTGTGATTGTCAGTTCGTTGCCTTTTGTTGTTTTTCAGCTGTTGCATGCCCTCCCAATAGTCATTACAATCCATGTACCAGTGCTTGTCCAGCAACGTGCACTGACCCTCTTGCATCAAAGAACTGCAGCAGACCTTGTGTAGAAGGATGTGAATGCAACAGTGGTTTTGTCATCAGCGGGGGACAATGTGTGTCCATGAGTAACTGTGGCTGCCTTCAGAATGGCAAATATTATGAGGTTTGTTCTGGCACATAGTTCAGGTGCTTATTTAACAGTCCATCGTTACCATTAGCTCTTCTAATTTATTTTCATTTTCTTGTCTCTAACAGAAAGGAGAATCTTTTTGGCAAACAGACTGTGCAGGCCAATGTATATGTGCTGGAAATGGGACTGTAGTTTGCAATTCAGACAGATGTGAAGTAAGCGAAGTTTGCAAGGTGCAGAATGGACTCCTGGGATGTTATCCATTGAATCCCAGTACCTGCCACATTTTTGGGGATCCACATTATATAACCTTTGATGGGAGATTGTACCATTTCCAAGGAGACTGCAATTATACTGTTGTTGAAACATGCACAAATTCTTCTGAAAGGTTTTCAGTGACAACCAGAAATGAACATAGAGGAAACCCAAACTGGACAGCCTTGAACTCAGTTGCTGTCACACTGAAAAACCTTCACATTGTTTTGAAGAAAAATAGAGAGACCTATGTAAGTGTTCTTCTTTAAGCATAAACAATCCATCTCATTTATTCGCTTTGCATTTCTGTCCAAAAGAACTGAATCAGAGTTCTCTGCTTTATTCACTTCCAAGACTGCACATGCTAAAAGTCACAGAAATGGTTGTTTTATTTTTCAGAAAGGCAGAAATCAGCAGAGCTTCCTTCTGTCCATTCAAATCTTTTCTAAATGAGGTTGCGGGAAAAAAACCATCTTCATCCATAGCTTCATCTATAAGAGAAATTTTTTGCTGAACTAAATCTCAGCCTGAAATTTATAGAACTGGCCTTTAAAATAGAAATGGTGTTTTTGCTGTACACTCTCAGACTCATACATACTGGAGATAGCTTTAAACCAGATATTCCAAGTATTGCTCTGTGTGTCGTTGTGACAGCACAGAGCTCAGCTTGTGCTACAAAGCTCTACTCAAGATGTAGGTTAAGTATGCAGCCCATTAGTCTCTGCTAAACCTCAAAGTTCTGTGTCTGCATTGCTCTTTAGAATAAGGCTGACTTCATGGAGAAAGCTATAGTACTGGCAGCGTAGACCTCCTCTTTGTTTCTGGGTGTTTTATTGATTTAACTGGTTGTGTGGGTTTTGTTTTCTTTAGGTGAATGGAGTTCAGGTTTATCTTCCTGTGGATTTGAACCATGGAGCCAGAATAGCTATAAAAGGACATTATGTGGTCATTGATACCTCTCTAGGGATCCAGGTGAAGTTTGATGGTGACCAGGAGCTTTTCATTCTAGTTGATGAAAGTCTCAAAGGACAGCTGTGTGGTCTGTGTGGAACATTCAATGACAATCAATTGGATGATTTTCTAAAACCGGATAAAGTCCTAGAACAGGATCCAAATAAATTTGGTGACAGCTGGCTAGTGAAGGATGACAATAGGACGTAAGTATCTGATAATACTTTAGGAAACAGCAAAATGCCTGATACATAAATCGTCTAGTTATAGGATTAACATACATTAGTTATATTCCATGGTAACCCTTCTTTGACATTACTTGTTTGCTAGTGTTTTCACCTTTGAATAACTCCACTTTTCACTAGAAAGTATTGAAATTTTAAAACCACCCTTCAGAGGTTTTCCACGTGACCATTGTAGATTTTATTTGAAATGGGGCTCCTTTTTTGCTTATATATTGATTTTTTTCTTAGTTGTCTGTTCTAAAATACCTCCTTTATACTATCTTACTCTAAGAAGTCTAAATATCTCTCAGATTCAGCTCCTAAGATAACTCCACATTGATTAACATAGGCATGGGGCACTTACATGTGTATTAATGCTTTCACATGGAAATTATTGCTCTCACTATATGCAATAGTGAACTGAAACTATCTTGCTTGTGTTAGCTGATTTGTTGGTTTCTTCTGAACTTCAGTCTACGGATAGACAATCATACACCAACAATTCACAGTTATATTCTTAATGGAGGATTATGAGACAAATTGTAATATTTCTCACTTCAGGGTTTGACATACTAAAGGTGACTATACACAGCAAATCCATAGAATTTGGCATAGGGTTCTATTACTGTTGAGGTATGCCTTGCGGGATAGAACAAAATATAAAGATTTATTATATAACCACGCTGCTGTTTATTTTTGATACAGGTGTAATCCAGTTTCAGTTGTACCACCCACTTGTGACACAGCAAAAGAGAAGGAATATGAAGAACTTTGCAAAATTATTTTGAAGAATAGTGGACCTTTTCAGGTCTGCCATTGGCACATTCCCCCACAGCTGTACTTTGAGAGCTGTGTCTATGACCTATGTGCCACAGGGGGGAATTCTGACCAGTTTTGCAAGATTTTAGAGGCATACGCTGCTGCCTGTGAACTTGGAGGTGTAAATCTAGGGGAATGGAGGAAAGATACCATCTGTGGTAAGTCATTAGGTCATTTAGCAAATAGCTACCTGATTAAATCCTCATGCTACAAATATAAATTCAAATTACTAACTTGAGAAGAATTTCAGAAAAGGGGATTCAAGGATACACGGGAAGCTTTCAAGTGCTTAGCATCTCTGGAGATTGGGCTTCTAATCTAAGCTTCTAATGGGCTTCCAGAATTCACTTTAGGACGTGGTATTTGAACACTTTTGACCTAAGACCTTTGTTTAGAATTGGGTCATGAAAGACAACATACACTGCCAGTTAAGGGCTCAGCCAGGGACAATTGAGCACTTGCCTAAAAATCACCACTTTGTCTTTAATAAAATATTTTTCCTTTTTGAGAAGTGTTAATACTTCACTTACTCAACCTGTCTACAGCTCCAGGTTTTCACCAAGCATGTGAAATAAATTCAGAAGTATATAACAGGGCTTTAAAATTAATAAAGGAGATTCCTGCAGCTTGAGGTCTGTTCAGCCTTCCAGTCATAACACTATTAGGCCCTTATTATCTAGGTAGATTAGTTAACATAGAGGTAAGGCTAGAGGCAAGAAATTGCTTATTCTAGAGCTACCAGAGGTGATTACCAAAGCCAGCAGAAATGGCAGCCTAAATATGAGGCTATGACATGAAAAGGCATTCCATAACCTCTTTCCAATTCTGAGACAATACTCATCCCAGTTTATAAGAAGTAAAAAGAAATGTCAGACCATTCTCATTATGATATCTAGATTTCCACCAAAGCAGGACTTTCAGAGCCAGCTGAATACTACTATGCCAAATAGGAAAGCTTTGAGCAATTTGCAATGACCAAGGATTATGACTGTGGCACAGTGTAAAAATACAGGATATTAGGGTATCGGGATGATAACTGAGGAAGGGATTTGTGAAATAACACTCATTCTCAGGTACTTAAAATTTCATATTTTATAGTCAACTTTTCAGTATTGGCCACTTCTACTCATTTCATCTTCAAATTTTTCATGAACACGAGCGCATGAGACCTAGAAGGGCATTGTCAGAACAGAGAGAAGATTCCAAACCTCAATGTAGAAATTCTGTTTTTCTTTCTGCACCATATCCAGCTGCACCAACCGCCTGCAATATGTCCTGCACGTTTGATGTCAACTTCTGTGAGTGGCAACAGGCAACCAATGATGACTTTGACTGGAAAAGGCACAAGGGGCCGACACCCACACCAAATACGGGCCCTTCCTACGACCACACGACTGGAGGTAGGAAGAGCAAACAGTATCTGACTGTGCCTCTCTTTGAAAAGGTCATTGAGCCTGCTTTAATAACAAATACCAGGCCACATGTTTCTTAGGCTCAATCCAGAGCCTTCTGCAGCAGTCAGGAATCCATTGAGGGGTGTGGTGGATGAACAGTGCAGGACCTGTGACCATAAGCATGTGACCTGTTAGCATAAGTTCCTGTAAAGAGACTTCAGCAAAGGTATATCCAGGCTGAGACTGGATCACTGTGGCACTCAGCCTCTTCTTCAGAATGGTTTCCTTTCCCTAAGGAGTAGACCAGTGCAATCTGCTGGAAATAAATTTGGGGACTGAAAGTTTAATGCAGCTGCTGGGTGAAGAAAAGTTGTACTGTACGCAGTCTGTAGATGAAGTGACTTTGTCTTGTCCTGGCCAATTAATGTGAAAAATTGGCACTTTGCTGTTTCCAGAGGGCTATTACATCTACCTGCAAGGAAGTGAGCATCAGCCAAGTGAGGTAGCCCACTTGGTCAGTCCGGTGTGCAGTTCGGAAGGACCACACTGCTTCCGCTTCTGGTATCACATGTATGGAGTGGCTGAGGCAATGGCCCTGCGCGTGTACGTAGTTCACAATGAAACATCAACACTGGAATGGAAAGATGCTGGAAACAAAGGGGACATATGGAACTTGGGAGAGGTCACGGTGCACAGCACAGGAAACATGCAGGTAAAGGCAGAAGCTCTAAATGCCACCTGAGATGAACCATGCTTTGTAATGGCACTTCACATACGTAGCTGGAGCTAATGCTGAGAACTGTCCCTTCCCTTAGATTGTCCTGGAGGGCATGATAGGTGAAGATTTCCGGAGTGACGTAGCATTGGATGATCTGTCCATTGAAGAGGGATCCTGTGCAGGTACAAGGCTCAGCATGGGGAAAGGCTGTCTTTGCTGCTTCTGGCAGTCTTTGTAGTTTCTGTTTTGAACAAAAGCTGGCAAAGGAGGATTGATTTGCTTGTACCACTCTCTCTTTTGTAGACAATGTGATTTCAACAACACCAGGCACCATCACCACCACACCTTCAGAAGACACAACAACATCAGCACCCATACCAGGCCCAGGTGAGTAGAGTAGACCTGTCATGGGACTGAT
>VYZM01021024.1:595-10712 GCA_013398915.1 Dromas ardeola
CTGTGACTTTTCAAATATCATGGAGAGTGGCTTGGCAACTACATCCGCCAACTCTCTCAGGACTCTGGGATGCATCTCCTCAGGTAATCACGAACCTGATCTCCTCTTACAGTGGGAGGAACTTTGCTTCCCCAGTCCCGGCTTTGTGGTCCATCCACTCGACAGGCATGGGAAAAGAGCTTGATAGTGAAGAATGAGGGAAAAAGTTGTTGAGTACCTCAGCCTTCTCCTCGTCTGTGTTACCAGTTTGCCAGTCTTGCTCATCAGGTGGATTACACTTTCTTGGCCTTCCTTTTCCGGCTGACATGCCTGTAGAAGCTCTTATTATTATTCTTTGCATCCCTTGCCAAGTTCAGGAGGTCTTGACTCGGCCATGCCGGTCTCTTACCCTCCTTTCCTGATTGCTTACACCTCGGGATCAAGAGCTCTTGCGCTCTACGGGAGGCATCCTTAAAGATCTGCCAGCTCTGTTCTGCTCCCTTGTCCAGGATGGCAGTTTCCCAGGGTGTCCTGTTGACTAACTCCTTGAACAGCTGGAAGCTTGCTTTCCTAAAATTCAGGGTCCTGACTTTACTCCTTGCCTGACCCATATCCCTCAGGATTGTGAAGTGTTGAATCACCAGTGCATGATCACTGCAGCCCACACTCCCTCCAGTCTTGACGCCACCAATTAGCTTGCGCTGGTGACCAACAGGTCCAGTATTGCATCTCTTCTGGTAGGGTTGTCTATTACCTGGCTTAAGCATTTATCCTCAATGCACTCCAGGAGTCTCCTGGATTGCCTACATCTCACTGTGCTACCTTTCCAGTAGATGTCAGGGTGGCTGAAGTTCCCCAGCAGGAAGAGAGCCTGTGAGCACGATGCCTCCTGTAGCTGGAGTAAGAAGGTTTTGCCAATAGGCTCCCCTTGATCAGGCAGCCTGTAGTAGATACCAACCACAAGGTTCCCTTTGTTGCCTCAGTTTCTTATTCTTACCCATAAGCTTTCAACCTGCTCGTGGCTATTCTTCAGAGACGGTTCTTCACACTCCATCCATTTCCTGATGTAGAGGGCAAGGCCTCCGCCCCTCCTTCCTCAGCTGTCCCTTCTGAACAGCCTCTGGCCATTCAGAGCTGCACTCCAGTCACGGGATTCGTCCCACCAAGTTTCAAGAATGGCAACTAGGTTGTAGCGTTCTAGTAGCACGGTAGCTTCCCGCTCCTCCTATTTGTTGCCCATGCTGCATGCGCTGGTGTAGAGGCACTTCAGCTGGGCTGTTGGCCACGTCACCTTCTTAGAAGAACACCCCTTAATTCCTTTGAGGCATTTCACTGGTGTTTCCCTGCTGGCTCCTATTATCTCAGGAGCCCCTGGCTCATCTCCGTAATACTTCAAGTGTGCTGCTGCGTAGTCAGCACGTCTCAGAGCAACAGGCTGAGCTCATCCATCATCATCCAGCTTATTAATGAAGAATGGCAAGGAATTATTAATAATTCTGCTATGATTATAGCTATCCAGCCATATCCTCCCCACTAGGTCACAGCTTCATCTAGGCCATGTTCCTGAGCTTCCCTAAGAGACAGTATCAAAAAACCTTACCAAAAAGAAATTATATCTGCTGCTATACCTCAATTCTACTTCTTTCTTGTAGAAGGAAATCAAAGACTTGACATAGTTTGTTCTTGATGAAGGCTGACTGCCTACTACTGTTTTTCAAGTGCTGGTAAGTATTGCTGTGTACACATGTACCTTTTGCAATTTCTCAACAGAAAGCCAATAAACAGTAAACAATCTGTATATTCTCTTGAAAACAAGTATTTTCCAGCTTTCTAACAGCTTTCCTAATTTATAGTGTATAGAAAGAAAGGGTTGGAAGTTATCTGATAGATTTTGTGTATGAATACCTTTTCTCATACTCAATACATTTTTGTACATTGTACAAAAGCCTTTCATATCTCCCTTTTTGTTTCCTCTTGGGTAATGTCTGAAGTAGCTCAACAATCATCTCAGTTTATGTACCTTCACCACCTTTGTTCAAACTTATCTGCAACACTCTCTTCCAATACTGTATCATTTCTTGAATTTCCTTACCAGAACTGAACAAAAATAACCTTAAAAAGCCTCTTTAGGAACTATACTCCTTCCACGGCAAATAATCTAGTGTTTGGTCATCATTTTTCTTGTACTCGACTGAGAAGAATGTTCCCATTTATTTTGATTTCATTAGTCAACACTATTTTCTTTTCTTTTTCTATTTCATTTTTAACATTAAATATGTTTTAGACAATTTTCAGAAAGATTTTTTTAACAGCATAGAAATACTATTTAACTGGTCAGTGCTGTAGACTCAACATTTGAGAAAACGTATATACATACACATGCATATTTTAGGAAAGCAAGTCTAACTAGCAGTATTAGCATGCTGAATTAATGAACTACACCTACCTAAATAATTCTCTCCTACTTTTCATTCTGTAAGCCCTAGAGTTCTCTGGACTTTTATATAAATCACCACTACTGAAAATGGATACAGTGGTTTCACTGGCGCTCAACTCTTAACAGAATTCAGCCCACAAAGCAAAACCCTTTCACAATCTTAAGAGTGTCTACTAGATGGAAAACAATGTCCATCAGTCATGATAAAGAGGAATTTGGCAGAGCTGTCTGGCCAGGCTGGCAGAACTCTTACCTAAATCATGTCTGGCATAAAATATTGTACTTCTACAAACATCATTTGTATGCAAAAATAAAGTAACTCACCAGAGAGATTTTACACCAGTCAATATGGAACTGAGTACGAAATTTTTTATCACAGGTTATCACAGGCTCCATTTCTTGACTGCATCTCAGCTGATTTTGTGGGTTTTCCACTTCTCGTAAGCACGAAGAGAAGGGAACATCTGCCCCAACCATAACATACACACTGCGGAAAGAGATGAGGGACACGCTGTCAGGACACCTCTCACAAAACCCCAAAGGACAATGGCGTACTCTTCTATTATTTTTGTTCACAGTATTCTTATTATTGTTGTTCACAGTAACATTCAGCTGTGCTCTAAAGACCAAAATTACCTTTTTTTAATTATTTTTCTTGATACTGTAGCTATGCACTGCCAACAAAATTTGCAGAATACTGAAGGCTGAACATAAACTTAATATTTCATTTAGCATTACAGTTACACAAATGAAGAGCTAACTGTATTATTCATTTTCATATTTAAATACGTAGAATGCTGCTGGAAAATACAGTCTGATGCACCACGTAATAATGTTATCAATGGACCCTGAAACATAAATTAGGTCATGGATGCTGCTTGGTATACAAGGCATTATCTGACTAAATGTTTGAAATATAGCCGCTTGTTTTAAGAGGTTCTGCTATTACTCTGGCTAGTACAGAAGTCGCTTTCCTTCTTTAGATGTGCTCAGAAACTGCAGATGCACAGAATGGCTCTGAAACAAAAATCCTTTCCGCACACATCTTGGATTTTGAACCCTCAGACCTTTCTTAGGTATTATTTGACACAAAATATCTAAAAATAACTAAGCATCTTTATTTTTGCCAGGGAAAAGCACTACCACAACCATATTTTGAAAAGGCAGAATCCTTATTAGTTTCTAATTGAAGTATCCTATTTCAGAACAGAATTTATGGTTACAAATCACAACTGGAAATAGTGCATTCCTGCAGTTTACACACAGTAACCGAAATTCCCCAGATGCCTCAGCTGATCACTTTCAGATGAAAGTCCACAGTGCTCCTGAAGCACATAACTAAATTTCACTAAGTAAGAGTACAGCTACAAATGACACTGTTACATGCTAAATGCTCTTGGAAATCTAAGTGTCTTTGTAAGCTATGCTCTGTCACACCTTGTTTTGAAATTTTGAGTCTTGTGAATTGGGAACTACCGAATACCCTAAAAGTATGCCAAACGACTGCTCAGAAGGAAGACTGGAATGACAAAGTAAGCATATTTACTACGAACTGTTTTGTAATTAATGGAATTTATTAGTATTCCTTGGATTGTAAAATCAATATACAGGAACTGTCACCTGTTGAAATGGTATCCAGCCATGGTAAAACACAGGCTCGGAACATCAGTAAACTTTTCAGTTCTAATACCAATCTGAATTTCCAAAATATAAAACAGCAATTGCAAAGTTTCAAGAACCCCTGAAAAAATGTTAAGCTTTTAAGTAAGGGAAAAAAAAAAAAAAAAAAAAGAGTAAAGCAAAACCATCAGACTGACAGATGTGCTTACCCCTCTTTCATGTCATTAATAGGAAGTGGAACTCTCCCTCCCCTGTCGAGGGCTGAAGTAATGTTTATAGCATTCAAGCGTTCTGGCTGCCACACATTTTTCACTGCTCCGAGAAAGTCGCCGAGAACTTCACTTGCTAACATTTCTTCTACGTTCATATTCCTTATGAAGAACTCAGCTTGATACGGTAAAGGAAAATCTAGTTGTGATGAAAAAGGAAGAGTCTGGCTTTAAACAAAGGCTCCGTTACAAAGAATTTCAAGTAATGATTAACATAATACCACTTTAAGATTGATACACCTTTCCAAAAATCTTGTATTTGAACTAGCTCATTTTTCAACCTAATGTGATTATGTTTAATTAAATAGTTAGTACTATTAACTGTTACTTAATCTGAAAACCACTGGTTATTTATAAAGCAACTTTATGGGAGATGAGAGAGCGGACTAGAGGAAAAAAGTCTCAGTTGGTAAATATTCATTAAACAGATAAAATTACTTTCATGTAAATTTTAGGATCAAAACTGATCTGCAGTGACAATTTCAGATTCCAACCTGCAATAGTCCAGACAATAAATATATAAATATGATGAAGAGAACTAATTTTAAGGACACAAACGACTCTCTTTTTTTTAATTGAGGTACCATGATCTGTTTTTTTCTGGATCTGCCTATACAGTTGTTCTCTGCATAAAGAACGTGCAGAACTAAGCAAACTAAACAACATGCAGAAAGAGAATAAAATCCTTCATGTAAGGTCCATTTGAAAAGACAGGGGAAAAAACCTTGAAATTAATTATGAAAAAAAGCAAACATGCTTTTTTTTTAATAAGTGGGGAATAATAGTCTTACCTGACCAAAATAACTTAGATAAAAATAACAAATTGAATCAAAAGAGAGAAAACTCTCTTACTTCCCCTTTGTGTCCCCACATTTAACTTGAACACCAACTATTTTACATTAATTTTTTAATCTTAAAAGAACAGGATCCCATAAGATATATTTGCTTATTCAGTTCAAAACACAAGCTGTTTTCTGTACATACCTTCTGCTGACATTATATTAATGATCAAATTATGTCTTGCTGTCTCAAAGGTACGCCTGTTATATGCAGTGATCTAGGGTTAAAAAAAAAAAGATGTGACTGCAAAACAACGATGTACATATGAAAATCAGGTAAATGAAACATCACTGAAAATTAAATAGATAATTTAGAAATACTTAACACCCTTTTAAATGCTTTGCCTCCTAAAATTTGAAAGGTAAGATCAATTTATTGCACACAGTACTACCTTCAAGTCAGGATACTGGAATTTTCTCAACCAGTTGATTGCCAAATACAATTATCCAAGGGATGTATGTGAATATAATATATTTTGGTCCAGATAAAAGTGTTCTGCCATACATGTGTATTCTTTCTTTTCTGGTATCTTTGATTTAAAAACAACCAGTAGCAAAGACTGGTTTCTCTATTTCCCCTTCCGCCCTCCACCAATACTGTTAAGATCTACATTCATTGACAGCTCCAAGTGAACTAAATTAGATGGAGATACTTAAAGGAAAGGGTGTTGGGATCCCAGCAGTTCTAACATTTGGGATTAGGATTTAGTTTTAGCTCTAGCCCCACTGAAGTCATACCCCATGAATTGCTCCAACACAAGTAGTTTTTTTAAAACAAATCATGGAACCTGTAACTGTAGGGGAACTGAAAACTAGTAGGTAGATGCAACTTTCATGACTCTTATTTTTGGAAATTTTTTTTTTTATTATTTTTTTTTTTATTTTTTATTTTTGAATTTTTGGTTGTCAAGCACTGGAACAGGTTGCCCAGGGAAGTGGTTGAGTCAACCAAACACAAACCGTCTCCGCACAGCTTTCAAAGGAACTTAAGCTCAAGAATGTTACCTGCTCTGTTGCAATGCTATGCACAATGTTAGGATTGTCTAATCATGAGGTCTCCTCCAATTAATTGACCTACCTACGACATCACCTCAGGAATTATGACACGATTAAAGTTCTATTCAGGCCAGGAACATGCAACCACTCCTCTCAGATGGAAATACAAAGTGGATCAAATGCAATCTGCCCTCCTCACGTACTACAGAATTAATTTAAAAGCCACATCTGAGAAGGGAACGCAATGAATTAATTTATATGCTAGGCAAGATATAGTTCAAATATAGACTCGGGGTCCTGCTTATAATGGAGGTCTTGATAGAGATCCTAGAATCTAAAAGCACATGCCATTTAATAAAAGGGCAATTTTAAATAACAGTTTCCTCTACAGAAAGCTAAGCGCAAGTACTTCTGCACACGATTAATTTTACAGATGTGATTAGTCCCGTTAAAATCAAAACTGAATCATGTGAGACCCCACCTGGAGTACTGTGTCCAGCTTTGGAGTCCTCAGCACAGGAAGGACATGGACCTGTTAGAGCAGGTCCAGAGGAGGGCCATGACGATGATCAGAGGGCTGGAGCACCTCTGCTATGATGACAGGCTGAGAGAGTTGGGGTTGTTCAGCCTGGAGAAGAGAAGGCTCTGGGGGGACGTTATAGAGGCCTTTCAATATCTGAAGGGGGCCTACAGGAAAGCTGGAGAGGGACTTTTTACAAGGACATGTAGTGATAGGATGAGGAGTAACGGCTTCAAACTGGAAGAGGGCAGATTTACATTAGTTATCAGGAAGAAATTTTTCCCCATGAGGGTGGTGAGGCACTGGAACAGGTTGCCCAGGGAAGCTGTTGATGCCCCATTCCTGGAAATGTTCAAGGCCAGGGTGGATGGGGCTTTGAGCAACCTGGTCTAGTGGGAGGTGTCCCTGCCCATGGCAGGGGGGTTGGAACTAGATGCTCTTTAAGGTCCCTTCCAACCTAAACCATCCAGTGATTCTATGTACATAGAATTAAGCATGGGTGAAATTATCCACAGTACAATTTAACATTCAGAGACATCATTCTTGAGGAAGAACAACTATATCAAATACAATTTAGAAAAAAGAAACTCATCAAGGGTTTAAGACAAATATACTGCTGAAGCAGCGAAAGGGCTGGAGCAAGTTAATGAGCAGATTTTCCTTAACATTGTGAACCACACAGTGTCTGATTCAGTCTGCTGTCTATGATACGCATGGCAGAAAACATAGTTTGTTTTCCCTTTCAATTGCTGCTCAAGCAATGATTGGCGCTTTTTAACATTTGGAAAGCTAATTGTCAAAAATAAATTAGGGGGTTTTGCCATTGCTATATGACTAGAATTAAATACATGTAAGTGCTGATTAAAATTAAATCTATCAATAAACATGAATAATGAACCAGGTAATATTTGACGAAAAATAATTTAATTTAAAAAAACAAACCCAAAGCCTGTTTATTGACTGAATGCTGTATTTTCCAGTGGGGAAAAGTCTGGCCCATATTTAGGGCAGAACGTTACAAAGTTCAGAATTCAGATATTCTTCAAGTACAGCTGTTTACAAAGGGCTTTCTTCCCCTATATTTTGAATACAACTTTAATATATTCATAATTCACTGAAATGAAATGCCTCTCAGAAAGATGAAGGGCAAGAACCCAAAGGTATTTCAACTAGGAATATTAATCTTAAATTAATTTACTAGTTATACCTTAAAAGTAAAATAGGAAATCTCACACAACTTGGCTTTCTCTCAAAAGAGGATACAATGGTACCTAAGAGAAAATGTTAATGTCACAAGTCCTTGTCCCTGCCTTACAATTACAATTTAAAAAAAGAAAGATTAACTTTTCAAAAAAAGAGGCAATGCTTGTTGACAATTCTGAATCTTATAATCTAAAAAAAAAATAAATCTTTTTGAACCTTTAAAAGAAAATACCTCAATGATGGTTGGTTTGCCCACGTTTTCTACAGTTGGTGAGCCATACAGTACTCCATCACTGTATGGTGTCCTTTGTATATAGCGCAGCCATCCAGGTCTGTCAGGGTAACCCATTAAGTTGGTATTAAATGTGATAGGATCATTACTTATTTCACCTAGATAAGAAGAATCATATTAGAGTATTTTCAAGAAAATACTATAGACTTTGATTTTGATGTTTCCATTAGAAAATCTTATTGTCTTCTAGTCATGTCTTCTAAAAATTTCCAAAGAAAACAGCAAAAAAATTGCTAACCTTCACCATACCAGAAATACGTGAACTCCTACTCAGCACTTGTAAGTGTTAAGAAATTAATATCTGAAAAGCGTAACCAACAGCAGAGATTATTGTGCTTATACTTCTTAGAGCCCTGGCTAACTCTGCGTGCTTGCACTCATTAACTAGTAGGTCTGATTTTTAGAGCTCAGTTCTACCTAGAATTGAATCATCTAACCTTCTTACTGACAAAGGCCCAAAGGTCTCAGTCCCCAAAAAAAACCCCTTCTATTATTTATGTTTTTAATAATGCCACTGGAGACCCAGTGTACCTAGGCAGGTTACTGTAAAGAGTGGCTGTGTAATCATCAATGTCTGAAAGCTTCTGTTAGCATCAGGACATAGATACAGGTCTTCAGCACCAACAGCCTGGCAGTAGGCGCTGGGTTTTTTTTTAAGAGAACAAATTAATTCAAAAAAGGATCAGACATTCCTGCAAAATGGATCCACTGATGGCTACTAAATACAATGGTCCAGATGCAACCTCTAAAGCCCCCTAAAGTTAAACCAGTACAACAGTTGTCGTGGTTCTTGTTGATCCTCTTACAAACGGCCAGGTTTGACTTCTCTTTATTTTAGCTTTCGTAAGCACTATCAGATCCTCACCATTAAGGCGTGCGGCACAGAATTTGGGCAATCCACACTGCGCAGACACCTCTGCACTGTGCTCCTCCAACTCGGCATTGAATTGGCAACAGCAGCGATTGTAGGACAAGCAACAAGAGAAGATGACAGGCAGGCTGGCACAGAAGGCAGAAACTGAGCCCAGCAAAAACAGGACAGCTGTCATCTCCTCCAGAGAGGAGCAAAGAGACTGAGACCTGTTGCCAAAGGGTAAAAAGTTTTCAGGTACGCATTTACACAGCTGTCTGCGGGTAAAAGGGACCAAACCCACACCAAACCAGCACCAGGGTGTAACGCAACTTTCCTCGCAATTCTCTCAGGACATCCCATTAATCTAATCTATTGCATTCATAATAAAATTCCCAGCATCACAAACGATTTGGGGAAAAAAAATCCGAAAGCCACCTGTGATACGTTCTGGTTTGCCCTTGTTCAAGGCAGGCAATGCTAATGATCCAGCACAGCAGACAAAAATAAAAGGGCCGTGGTAACAGCTGGCCTTACAGTGAATTTCTGATATGATCGTAATCATCTACGGATACAATTTCAGCAGCACCTGAAATCAGATTCATACTGCCTTTGACTCGCACGAATGTCAAGGCAGGCTGGGACTGTAAGGATTCGAAAGACAGTCCATTTTAGAAAAATTTCCAGGTTCTTTCCATCTGTGTGCCAAAACTGGGAGAAAGTTGGGACAGAAGCAAACTTCACTCTGCCAGTCACTGTTACATGAAATGAAGACTCAGGTATAGATGTCAGGAAAAAACATTAATTTTTCAAGGAGAGGAAATTTTTAAAACATTTGGGTTTATTCATGACAAAATTTAACCAATGCTAACAGAAGCTTATTTTTTCTTTAAAGTGAGTTTTGAAAACTGTACTCTCAAATCAAATCAAATGCAAAAGCTTATTAATGGAAACAGGTTTTGATTATGCGTACTGTATATTTATTACAGGTTTTTCCTATTTTTATAGGAAAATAGGATAGTTATATTTATATAAATAGGATTTATTTATTTATTATTCTTTTTCATTGTTGATAAGCATGTGAGGCAAACTGTTCTCTTTCTCTTACCCCC
>VYZM01021024.1:10752-23943 GCA_013398915.1 Dromas ardeola
CTTATACATATTCTAACCTGATTAAACCTAAATCCTTTAGGTTTGCATTAGGTGTATGTCAAAATACCACACTTAGGAAATCACAGCTCCTCCTCTAAAAACAAACTGCTTACTAACATTAAACTGTTACTAAATATAGGAAGAAGGCTGAATCCAAAGCAGCATTTGTTTTAAATGAAAGAAAACACCATTATGTAGTCTCATATTTGATTTAATCTTCTATTTTGTCTCAAGTTTACTATGTGCTTTCCAAGCGCTCCTTCATATAGCCTGATAGATACTATGTCCAAAATAGTGATCAGATAAATAGCACTTTTAACAGACATAATTATTAAACTTCCACAATTTCGTATTTAATGTGAAAGTGAAGGTATACTTCCTAATATCAGATATATAATGTGTTATTACACCTTCCCAAATTATTAAGTGCATTTTTCACAACACACAATTATATGCATCTTTTCACAAATGATGATCACAAGCCAGAACATTTCAAGATATTTCAACAGAAATAAAAAACTGTCCTTTGTATGTTATATCCTGAACTGTAAAGTATGCTAAACAAACTTGATTTTTTAAAAACATTTTTTCCCCTATATTTTTATATAAAAAGGAAGATCTTAGCATCCCATACCAGGCTTTGGGTAAGGAGGAAATTCCCCCTTAAAGTACTCTCTCTCCAAAACATGAACAAAAAGAACTCCAGCAGAAGGGTATACATTCCGATCAGAGTGCACCTTAGACAGAATCGTGTACACTGAAAAGCAGAAGGAAAGAAAAGAGACAGAAAAAAGCAAAAATGAGACATGCTCTAGATAATACAGCATGCATTTCAACAGCAATGTGGGAAATCTAGGGGAAGGGAAGCAATGAATATTAGAGACTGTTAATAAGTTTTTTAAAAGGTTGCATTGATTTAGGAACAGAACACAGAGCAAACCCTCTCTTTGCGCCCAACAGGATCCCTTCCAACACTGCAATAAACAAAACTGGCTACCGTAGAATTTCAGACGTTGCACAAGCTCTTTCTTTTTATTGCAATTAAAAAAAAAAGCAAACAAGGGAGGCTATTATAATTTTATGATTGGTTTATTTGTAATATTACATGAATAAAAATACATTAATGAATTACATAATCGTGTTTTCTTGATATTTTACAGAAAAATATGGAACATTAGAACTATGGAGGAACCTTACCAATCAACGATACTGATTCCTCACTGAATGGAAGTGGCAGATTTTTCAGTTCTTGTGCAGAAAAGAACAAAGCAATTCACTTCAGCTGAGGATTTCTATGAATTCTTAAAGCTAGACTTTCTTAGACCAGCAAGTTCAGATAACGGACATCTAAAAATCTGGTTAGAGAGATCATTATTGAAGATGTTGTGCTTGTATTGAAAGATAAAACAGAAGAACATGGGCAACTACAGCCCAGTCAGGTGTTACTGATTCCAACAAAAAATGAAGCCATATTTTACAGGACTCAGAATTAAAAACCTAAAGGAAACTTAATTCAGAACAACAAGCATATGTAAAAGCATTATGCTATTTTTTTATGTAATTACAAATTTAGATGATAAAAGCAAATCTTATTTACATGTAACATACTTGACACAATACTATATACACATTTAATGAATTCGAAAAATCATTATGATACATTAAGTGTGTAAGAAACCACTTTATCAACAAGTTTAAAAATTTAGATATAAATGGAGAATACTGATCTAATAGGTGTTTCTCGTGGTGTCTTAACAGGACACACTGTAGGTCGTATTACTATTCCATATTACTATTCAATTTAAGTCAATGCCCTGAAAGAATCAATCATTGCTGATAATTTTTGTCAATGAGATGAGGATTACACAAGTGGTAAACAAAGATAAGTCACAAATACAGAGGCACACAGCTACCTGCCTTGCTTGCTAAACTGAACAAAACTTTGTAAGAACAAAGATTATAGGCTTTACAGCATGGGGGTGCTGTCATAGGAAAGCGCAACTCCGAAAGAGACTTCGGAGTCATCGCAAAAAACCCATAGGAACAAACTCAGACCTTCAAGAAGATAAAAGGGCTAATGTCAACACTTGGATTAATAATCAAGATACATTTCAAATGCGGATCAAGCTCATGTAGTTTTCTAATCCTGGTATAATTTCTTCAGCTTTATCACTATACCAACTTTCTTACTTGAGATCCGCTTAAAAAGCCACTGCTAATTAGGCAATAATCACAGCCATTCCATCCCTCCCACCACGTACTCAGTGTGGAATCTATCTCACCTAATTTTAGATGCCTACAGAAACAACATCCACCGCTGGGTTAGTCAGGCTCCTTTTATAGTCAGTGGAGAAGAAACAGACTCTTCTAGGGGTTGATTAATTTGATTTCTTCTGTAAAATGAGATGAATCACGTCCTAGATTCCTGACTGCACTGACTAGATCTCCACCGAGTGCAGAGGCAGCTGAGAGGAGACGCAGACCTCCATATTTAGTTACACACTTCCCACTCTTCAAGCCTGATATTGCAGAATTAATAGTCTCAAGCACTGGATACACTCCTGATCAAATTCCACAGCAGTTGCCTCTCCCCTTTTTTTTAAACCACTTTTAACTGTACTGAACAGAGTATCTTCCTAATAATTCAGCCTTAAAGACAAAATAAAAATGGATCCTGAAATTTAAATAGTTTATTACAATTTCGTGTGGTTAATAAAACAGTTACTATAATTTTAATTATGTAGACTTGATTTAAGTACAGTGACATAGCTATTTGATTTGTATAATTAAAATTTGTAAATTGATGACCCAAAAAACTTTTGCACTCACTTCTGTAAATGAGTTGTAAATAGAGCAAGGAAACTAATTAATTTCCTTTAAAATATTTTCAAGAAAAGCAGAAAAAGTAATTTACAACGTTAACAGAACAGAAAAGCTGACAAAAATATGGTGTCTGGCTGAAAATGTGTGAACTATCTAGAAAAAAAAAAATCCATTTTTCCGTTTCTGATGCACTCTACATTTCAAACAGGAAGAACAGTGAAAAAGTAATGTATATTTTCTCCATAAGCAATAGTTTTAGAAAGGAAGAAGGATAATAGAATCAGCAGTTACTGAAGAAAAACTCCATATGACATATTTCTTTTGTCTGTTAGAGGAAATCTATTGCCAGCACAAAATGCCTTCCCATTCCTAGTAATGAGACGTTCTCTGTTGCTGAAGTAAGCACAGCAATAAGGACTTCATGCGGACACAAAACAGTGATCTTGGTGAAAGCCTCTCAGAAGGAAAAAAAACCCACAAACCTATTTTATCTCTTACCTTTTATCTTTATAACAACAAACACAGTAATGACACAAGTATAGAGATTAAGAATCTGCAAGTAATCGCCCTCCATATCAGGGAAGCTCTTTTCTTTTTCCTCTATGAAGATCCTTCAAAATCAGAAGGAAAATGATGAGTCTTCAGCCCGCTATAGCAATCACTACTTTTCAACAATGAAACCAGTGAAATGCTATTTTTTTTAGAAGCTTTTAAAACCCAAAATTACTTTCAGAAGATGCCTCAGACTGGAGATGAATGTGCCATCATCTTAGGTGATCTAGGGATGAAACTGAATATACTCACCAACTTCTAGATACTAATCTAATAAAGCAGACTGACAGATGTGAACTGCCTGGGCAAATTCCCTGCGGTAGGTAAAAATCTCAGGGACTGTGAAAGGCTTAGGTAAAACTAACCATGGGAAATTAAAAATCTTCACTTCATGGGAAATTAAAAATCTTCACTTCATGGGATCACAACAGATCCCTGCTAGAAAAAAGACAGTATCAGCTATCTCAACAGCACTGTTTTCTTCTTTTTTGTTTCCAGATCCCTTGGAGGACTTTCTATAGGTATCAAGATGTATCTGTGCAGAAAGGTTAGAAGTTCTGGAGGTTGCGAAAGAAGTAGATTAACTGGGAACTGAAGATTGGAAAACACGCATCACTCTTTTTGAAACATGTACAGAAACTGTCGCAGTCGTTCTTCTTGGGGGTCTTGAACATGGGCACAGCCAGGAATTCTGCTAGGACTGCATCAGCTTCAAGCCCAGAGCCTGTTACCAGATGCAGATGACCTCGCCTCCAGAAATTTCAGAAGATGTACCATCTTGGTTGAAGCCTGTATGTTGATGATCTTCAGGAAAAAAAAATCCACCTAGAATTTTTTTCTGGGAATTTCAGTATTTCAATGGGCTCTCTCACTGTGGGTTTTTAGCAGATGAAGCACAATCCCAGAAATAACTTGATTTGGGGGCCAATCTAGATTCCCTGCCTGGATAGGCAATCAGTGCAAAGCCATTTCTCACCTAGTATATGCTAGCTAAAATATTCTGTGTACTTGCATAAATGACAGTAAAACAGTCTTTTTCCATATGCATATGAAAATATTTTTTTTAAATGTTACAGAAAAGTTATTGTATTAAGCAAACTGCAGAGGTATCTCCAAGCAACCAGCCGTGATAAGAAAATGTGCAACATTAGGTATATACACAGCCATTATTTCAAGCAAAGCTACAGGAACAGGAAAAGTTGGGGAAGACTCACAAAGACACGCAAGTCTGTGAATGTTTAGAAGACTGAAGAAATGTAAAATTTTCCAAATTACTTACCTTGAAATAGCACCTAATTCCTAAAACAAGGACATGATTGAAAAAGCAAGCGTAATATTAAAAGCAGATTTGACTGAACCAACATGGGATTTAAATTTACAACCTAAACTCACCATTCTTCTCAACAGCCTTTATTCTGCTGATAATATAACTGTGGGCTTGCTTAGTCGTCCAGTTAACTGTTCCATTATTGCCATCAGCAGAGCTTAACAAAAAAGCTTTTTAGAATAAAACAAATGCAAAAAAAAATTAGTCATATCAACAGACTCCCATAAACCAAGTATCAGAAAGGATCAGATGCCTTCTAAATCAGGTTTTGGTTTTAGTCAGAGTTTAGGAACCTCAGGTTAAAAAAACGGTGGTGTTTGATTTGAATAAGTAAACATATAATAATCTTTCTGACGTTCACCTTTTTGACACTCATTTTCCCAAATAAGCTAAGTTTATACTAAACACTTAAACCTCTACAGACACTTCTGCTGACATAATTATACTGATAATAAAAATGAAGAGCATTCTCTGGTAAATATATTTGCACTGGCAAAACACCATATACAAGGAAAGACAAATCTAAAGTTACCCTCACTGGCATAGTATATTTTGGGCAAAGTAGGGAAAGTAATATAACCAAGAGCACAGCTTTGCTTATATAAAGATGCTTTGCTTATAGAAAGACACACGGGGCTGATCGCCTTGCCTTGAGGGCATAAACAATAATCAATTTTGGAAAAAGAACCAGTAAAAACGGTTGTCTCCATCCCACACAGCCAGAACAGAGCTTGAAAACAGCTGGAACAGTGCAGCTGAAGGTACAAGAAGATTTAAACATGGTGAGGAGCAAATGATTCCAGGAGATGGAAAGCAGCTGTGGAACTGACCAAAAGACTCCATTTCACCAGCAGCAGAACTGCCTGGGAAAGCTCCCTCTCCACCTCCCACTTTTTGTTCTTTTCTTCCCTTTATTCTCTGATGAATAATAGATATATCAGCTGTTTGTATAGTCACTTGCCGACTGAAAGTGTAGACGGAAGGAACTGTAGCCAGATGGTAGGAAAGGGAAAGTGGCCATAATAAATAGTCTTTCTTTTGAAATAGTTTGCAAGTAAAAACTCATGTCAAACCCCAGTTAAAAGATGTTATTGGATTAGCATCTTAACTGCCTTGTAAAAATAGCAGTATCAGACACAAACAACTAGCAGTACTTGTGTTCAGATACACCAGTTTGCAGGAAGAAGCAAACACGTACTGGCAAACACTCAAAGTATGCAAATACCATATACACTAGACACTTAAACATCTGTGGAAACTTCTGCTGACATAGTTACACCAGTCAGCTATCCCACTACTGGTATCACATTCTCCAAACAGAATTCAGGAGGCCCAACAGATCTGTTTTATGCAGTAGTAAAGATACGTGCATAGATTGAGTATTTGTGTGAGAGCGCCATTTATTAATGATAATTTACACAAAACACCTAAAATTGAATTGAGGATGAAGTGTAATAAAAAAGTTACACTATCAAATTACCATACCAACACAATAACATTTCTAAATTATGAATTTCTGTTGGGTTTCTTTAGATTTTCAATATGAACAGATGATCTAATTTAACAAAAACGTATTATTCACATCCACTGTATTACATCTGTCTTGCAAGATGGACAACTTTCTCCCTGCTGAGAAAGTCTTTTTATATTGCAAGTATTATTATAACACCATCCTAGGGATTATCCAACTCGGTACTACATATGACCTTTAGTGTAAATTTTATATAATTCTCAGAATACTCAAGAAATTCCAAAAAGGTAAAATAAAGTTGTTCCAATATTTCAATAGGATAAGCTGAGCAATCAGAGGCTTGTCAGCTACAAATCAGCACCAAGCAAAACAAATAATACAAGATTTGATTACTGAATTATTAAATGGAGAAGCGTATTATACTTATCACAGTCAACATGGATTTAATGCGTCTTTTCAGACACTTTTGATGAGCTCACAAGTTTTTTCTGGTAAAGACAACAATAATGACATGTCACCCATAGATATAAAGCGTATCACCTAGTACTTTGACTACCAAAATTAGCTACAAAATCATTCTAGCATATTTAAATTGAATTAAAAAAGAAAGACAGGTTCCAAGATGTATTTTTTAACATAAATGATCAGTAAGGGTCTTTGATTTGGGTTCACAAGTTGTGCTAGGTTTAGCTGTGGGAATTAAAGAGGTTACCTGTCCACCTCTCCATCCTATGCCGCATTTCACAGGAGAACTGGAAAAGCAACCAGTGTGCCTGTTTTCAGATCCTAGAATTTATAGTGTGATGTTTTAATATAAACATGTACCACCATCTGTTTGATTTCAAATGACAGGTGTGAAATGAAACAATTCAGGAGCACGCTGCCTCTTCAACAGCTTTCACCACAAGCAAGGGGATAGGGCTACTGGATAGGTAATTTGTTATATGAGATTTCTAGCGGGCCTCACAAGGTTTTGGTATTGGCCTTAGCAATTTGACTTTTTATATATATATATATATAAAAAAATAAAAGTAAAATTTTATATATATATAGATAGATATAAATATATAATTTATATATATAAAAATATATATAGTATATATATACATAAAATGACCTGTATGTATAATGCATACTGATAAAATTTGCAGGTAAAAACAAAGGCCAGCAGATTGACAAATAATGGAGATGACATACTACTAACACAGAACAGTCTGCATTGTTTGGTAAAAAGGTGATCAGTGATGTGCATTTCAATAGAATAAAACATAAATGCATACCCAGGAACAAAGGCAGCATGCCATATGAACACTACAGAGCACACACATCAGGGATGCTGAACTTTGATAAAAGACTAGGGACATATGTCAGGTAATAACTGTTTGAACAGAAGCTTTCAGCAGAAGACTGGTTATGGCTCATACGTAAACAGCAACATCAAGGAGAAGCAGGGAGATTTTATTTTTGTACTTGACACAGATAATGATCACTGTTCAAATGCTGTGCCTAGTACTTACATAGAGCCTTCAACAAGCATAGTGACAACATGAAGAAAGCTCAGGGAAGATCTGTGAATATGATTAAAGGATGACAAAAAAGGCTTTATACTACAGAATGCAGGGATTCAAACTATGCATTTTATCAAAGAGACAGTTTAGAATTAATTTGATCAAGCTTGTACTCACACTGAAAAAAAACTTAATAGCATCAGGCTCTTCAGTTTGTTACACACCTTGCCACAGTTGCTGGAGCATCCACCAGTGCTTATAACACCAGGAGCAACTCCCAGCTCCGTGCCCGGGACTTGAACATGAGCAGGTAACGTCCTCATCAAAACGTGCTCCCAATCAAAAAACGACCTAAGCATCATGGACCAACTTCACCTCCACCGTTGCTTTATTGCACTCTAACATCCACACACCATCCTGCACCCTTATCTATCCTCCTTATTGCTTCTTGAAGTAGGCTCTCAAGCCCACCTCTCCCACTACTAATGCAGCACACAACTCCACGTCTCAAAACCCACATTTCCCCTCTCTCCCATGCCTCCACCTGGGACCGTGACCTAAGCATGTGCTCATTACCTTCATGCCACAGACCAGAAGCTTGGGACATGCTTTCCCTACCCTTTACCCTCTTACCACACAACCCTGCTCCAAAAAACTACCCTCACACTCCTCCACTGCATATCCCATCTGGCTCAGGGCCCTTCCTGCATCCCAGGCTGGAAGCAGAGGTCCATGCATGGCACGGATTTCCAACAGGCTGCTGAGAACCCGGAGCAGAACAACCAGGAATTCACACCACCGAGTCACAACAAAACACCTGTCAAGCAACAATCCCCATCAAGGTGCTTAGCCCACAGCTCAAATCAAAGCTTGTACCCAGGCAGTTACTGAGGACCCATTGACATTTGCGCAGAGATATTTGCCCTACGGGTCACATCATCGACTAGCAGAGGCAGAAGCTGCACCTCCTCTTCCAACCTCCACACCCCTTCCTCCTACCTAATATGCAGTACATAAGCAACCATCACTGTAGAAATGTACTGTGAATTAAAGTGGATTCTCTCAGTAGACATTCACATCGAGATTAGATATCTTCTAACAGACAAGATCCTTTTCAACCACAGCTACTACATCAGAAGTAAGAATTAATTTGTGTTAGTTCTCCATTGTGGATTGCTCAGGTCCCTCTGCGCTCCATTTACTGTAACTGTGTAAAAGTTCAAATCAAACCCAGAAACGTTTCTAAGCTGTATACTTATTCATCTTTGTTCAGTAGGTAATGGTTTTCTACCTGTTTCTGTGCCGCCCATCGATTACTGTAACATCTGAATATTTCTCCAAGCTCATTCAAGGAAAGTAACTGAATAAGGCATTTTGACAGTCTCACTGTGAAACTTCGGCATTTGCCTTCTTGGGAATGCTGCAAATGAAGTACCAGGAGAACAAAAACTTCATGCTTTATTAATAGTAACTTTTACCCACCACCATTCACCCTCCTACTGCAGGCCTGACAAGAGAACCAAATTAGATAAGCTTTTCCATAAAGGTGAGGAAAATATTGCTTGTTCCTGCAGTCTAGCCCAAAGTCCATGGTGTAACCAAGGGGTATGGGCGGGTGACCCTGTAAACCTGCTATTCCAGGACGTCCCCTACATTGCTATCATCTCTCGATATGAATTATCAGAGCATCCCTGCAATTATATTCCAAATTTCTGAGGTGGCAATTGGTTTAAAAGACTAAAGGAATTCAGAAATGGCATAGATTTCAAAACGCTGAGATTTCTGTCTGATCACTAGATTGTTCTTTCTAACTTCTCATCTTCATGGCTTGGACTGCCACTAAAAATAATCTACATTTAAAAGGCATTTTGTTGGTTTGTGTTGCAATTGTAACAGCATTTAGACACAGTCTATGTTTACATAAACAATTTTTTTTTCAGTATTACATAACGAGCACCATAACTAGGCTGTTATGAAAACAAAGTGTGTTTTTGACCTATGTAACATGTTCATGCTAATTCCAGCACAGCGATACTTATCAGTGAATACTGAAATCCATACTTTCAGCTCTCAATCTGTAGCATCCTGTTTCGCATTGAGAACACTTCAGCAAGACAGTCATGTAAAAACTCTTCCCAGGTTAGAGAACCTCTTGTTTCTACTACTACTTGCTATTACTTGCTTGAAAAGCAGTTCAACTGATTAGGAGGGAAACTAATATGCATCCTCTGGTTTCTTGGCTCTTCTGTTTCTTTCAAATTCCTAAGGAAGTAATCAAAACTAGCAACGCCCTCCTTGCCTCTAGAACTCTGCCAAAAGAAGGCACTGTACACTGATTGTATCTGCTGTAAATTTATTAATATCTATTCAAGAAGAGACCAAACGCTGCATGAAATATATATTCTTGTCTAGGTTTGAAATTCTTTCTTTAGAAGAAAGATTGTTTGGAATCGAAGTAAGAAGAAAGGGTTTTACTTTGGCAACCTTAACTCCTGAAGTACTTTAATGAATTTCTAACCAAATCTAATAAAAAAAAAAAAAAATTAAGGAGCAAAAATAAGCCTCTCTTTACATACCGTAAGTTACATTTAGAATACAAATTCCTGCTGTAAAGGTGACTTCTTATTGTCTGACTTTAGGATCTCTAAGATGTCTCCATGTAAAATACTATTTATAAATAATGTGCTTGTGTAATGAAAAGCATACTGATGGAATGGTTAGCTTTTCCCTTTGGTAATTACTTATTCAAGCAAGTACTTACAGACAATAGATTTTATTTATTGATCTGGGTCAGATTAGTACAAAGACTTGACAGGCACCATCTTCACAGGCAGAGACTGAGCAACTTGTACTAAGAAAAACTATTTCTTTTCCCTAACAGTTGCACCCACAAAAGGGAAAATGGTAAGTACGCTATAGTATTAGTTCGAAAACACCGAAAGAACAGATCATTCATGAAACGTTCTGCCTCCCTCTGCATGGTGAGGCTGAGAAGCTGAGTGTTGCCAGTGACACTTCTGCTGTGAACAGCGGGGCGAGTGCAGGGATCTCGTTCAGCCTCCTGAATACCCATCTTAGCCTGGGATTTCACAGTTGTTTTAAACTAGGATATATTTGCAGCCCTGCTGAAAGGCAAGATTCCCAGAACATTCCTGGCCACCTAGCACACACCAGTGTAAATGATCCCGTGCCAGTCCTGGTCAGTAAACTGATTTCAGTGAACAATTTTTGTCTGTGGGCAGAGTAGTTTTCAGCGAGATGACCCAATACACAGCACCACTGTACAAGCTACTCAACACCCAAAAGGGAAGCAGTGAAAAATGCCTAGCTATGGAAGGCCAGGAGAATGTTTTCTGGCAGCAATGCAGCTTTATGACAAATTAACGTGACCACATCATCACAGCTTCCAAAGTGAGAACTAATGAGGTCCTCCCCCATTTTGACCCTTTGTAGGGAAGGGGGAATGTGACTCCATTGCTCTACGACTCCCTATTCCTGGGATAAAGCAGGGGTTGCAGGGAAAACACGGGCACTGACAACTAATTTTTTTAAAGTACAAATACAGGGCAACAACCATAAAATGGCCACAGTCATTCAGACAACATTTTGATGACCGCTTTCTCTGTAGAAGCAGAATATGGGGCAATTCACTGCTCTGCCAAACTAATATGGCAAACGTCTTTACTAGTTTAATCTAGTAAACTTCTATCAAGTCTGTTACCGCGAAGCTAGAATCAAAGAACAACTACCTAGTTTGCATTAGAAATGCTTAACCCTAAGTGTCACTTCTTACAACAATACCCCACTTTTTCTAGCAGTGGAGAAAATGATCATCAGCTAGTGTTTGAGAGTCAGTACCTTCAATTTGAGTACTATATTAGCCCCCTAGGAGCAAATGTTGGACTTCTAAAGTCACTCTTACACCCTTTAAACTCTTAAAATCTCTTGAAATCCCTGGATTTTGAGTTAATGTTTTGCCACAGGGAGGGAAGGGAGAAATGGGAGGGGGACAACCTGGGCTTCTGATAGCAGTCAGCCTCCTCCAAAAAGCCTTTAAGTATATGTCTCATACATCTTTAAGAAGTGCAAAAAGTGTAAGTCGAGTTTCTCCTGTAGGTCAAGTGCAAGAACAGAAACAGGAAAAGCTAATCTCTATTAGTAGAGGAGAACTCAAAGAAATTTATTTACAAATCTTGTGCTACTTCTCTTGTTCCATTTTGTCTGCAAGATGTCCTTTGCCTGGTTAAGTAATGTTTCAGTACTGCAGAGTCTACCTGAGAACAGGATTCAAAAGAAAGGACTTTCATGCAAGGCTGTGGCTCATCTCAGAGCCAGCAGACAAGGTTGGAAGTTCTTTCACATGGTCATAGTTGAGATGTCAAGCTCTGGGAAAGCAGGATGATGCCACCATGAAAAAAACCGGGTTTGTTTTGGGGTGGTTCGGGGGTTTTTTTTGGCTTAAGGGGGAAGGGGGGAGCTCAGGTGAGCTCCTGGGACAGTTTGCATCATTCAACTTCTACATGCTGTCTTGAATTGTAACTGAATTCAGACCAGGAACATACTACAAAACTCCACCTTGATGAAGGAAGAAATTTTATATAGGTATCTCTTAAAAGAGCTTAACTGAACTCAAGTTCATGCTTCCTTTTTTCCATTGGTCTCAAACCATGTATTCTGCTGTTTTAACTAATGAAATCCAACTGAACCAAGCTTAAAAAGATCTGAATTTGAAGTGGAAAAGTTAACACTAAAAAAACCTTAAGACCTCTTCCCTTACCATGTAGCGGAGGAAGAGACTTGTGGATTAAACTCACAACTCAACTTCCAGAAGCTCATTTCAGTTGAACTTTTTTAAACTTAGTATCTTAGTTGATACTGAAAGCTTAACCAAAGACTGTCCTAGTTCTTTCTTGGTTGCTATCCCGCAGCTGGTCTTGGGAGGGGGAGGCAGAAGAGGCACGAAGAATTTCCACATATGGAGAAAGCAGTATCTTGCATCTAACAAATGCAAAGTTTTATCCTCACGCTGAACAACTTAACGCTTACGTGCTAACTGCATCTTTAATACATCCAATGCCTCATGTCACTTTTGCTGTCAGTGTCCTATGACAAGCACGGCCATATACTTAAAGAAGTGTAACTATGTATTATTCAAGAAGATATTGAGCAGATTGTTAGCTTTCAGGTGACACACCACCAACCTCTCAGACCACAAAACAACCTAAAAGAAATACATTTCTTGCTGTTAACTTGCTCTTGGGGCAGCAGCGGCCTCAAGAAGGCACTCCTGCGGCTGGGCTGCTTTTAAAGCGTTACCCGTTTGAAGTATTTCACCGTGAAGAACCCTGCGGGTGTGAAACCTGCCAACTGCATGACAGCTATTGTTTACATGCACCAGGGAACTGGGTTAACGCTTTTTCTGCAATCTTAATTCTGACACAGTTGGATTAAGTGGTCAAACTAGAAATAAAGGGGGGGGGGGGGGGGGGCGGAAAGAAAACCCTGTACCC
>VYZM01021024.1:24940-62704 GCA_013398915.1 Dromas ardeola
CTCAAGCAGATGTGGCGGGAATGAAGTCGCGGTGAAGCAAAGCGACGTTGATGGGCCCGGTGGGAAAGGGAAGGCGGCGGTTGTGGCATCTCACTACTTGCTTCTTACAGCCCTGCTCCCTCCCTTTAGGCAGGACACCACAAGCTTGCCCGGCGCGCACAGGTGTGGTGTGTTCTCAGAGGGCATCCCGGCTAAAGTCCTTGCAGCATCAGTTTTCTGAACATCTTACCCCCTTTTAAGTCTTATCTCCCCATTCTACATGTAAATCCAAAGTGGTGATTCTTTCCAACGTTCAGCAGCTGTACCTGCAACGGTAGAGCTGGGATTAGGGTGCCTGGAGGGGATGGTCTGGGGTCCAGGCCCTGGGCTGACGTGTGTGTGGAGACTTGTCGCTCCTCTTGCATGGCTGTCTTTACAGCTTTGTGGCCTCCATTAAAGGCTGTACCGGATTTCCTTAGTCGGGTCTGATGATTCCATATTGCCTCACTTCACACTGGCTTCATTATGCGTTCTGGACTACTTAACGGATTTTACAGTATTTGCTCTGCTGTGGAAGCAAATCCCCCTGTGTAGGAAGGAAAAATGTTGTCAAATACACTTCTTGGCAGTGGTGATGTATTTTGTGGGTAGGTGTATGTATATGTATTCATAATCACTTAAGCGACAGCGCTATGTAAATACAGCATTTTCTTCTAGGGAGCTACACCCTGTCGACTTTCTATATGGTATATATAAGAATAATCCCTGTAACAGAACTACATATAGAACCACATCTAGAGCCATGCCTGCTTTTATGTATTATTTGGTAGGTCTGATTATCTCATTATTTAAACTTGCAGTATCTTAGGGCAGTTATGCATGGGAGGGTAGATTTTTTGACAAATATTTTGTAAATGTTTTGCTGTATAGAAGTACATTTAAACATGGACAAGACTTGGATGGAGAGTTTCTGTGAAATATTTGCTTGGAATTGCATAAAATGCAGTTGAAGAATTTTTTTTGCCTTTCACAACTAAAGCCCCAGCTCAACAAATAGATCTGTTTCTACTTTTATTTTTTCCTTCTGGTAGAAGACAGTGTCACATTTGATATCTGCAAACTGCAGTAAGTCTTCCATTATCCGTGAAAATGACCTTCCTTCCTTTGTTCTGCACACAGAATTTTGATTCCTCATGAAATTTCATAAGCATTTCCACTCTTGAGAGCCAAATGCATTTGCAAAAAATAATAATAATTGTATGCTTTTGCGGTTTGGAAGGAAGACATGTAATCTAGTTTACTCAAATTATATTGACCATATTGAACTCTTCATAGGCAGGAGGAAAAAAGACAACTGTAGAAGACTTTACCCTATCTGGCTTTAGTCTTACTACAGCTCTAAATTTCCATTAATCCATTTCGTGAAGGGGAACTTACATAGTAAGAGGCTCTTCAGTACAGAAGTTCTGCCTGACATTAAGGTGCAAAATACTCTGGTGTTTAGTCAGCCAGCTCATTATCCCAGATAAAGGATTTCTTATTCTTTTTCCACTGCAACTTTCAGAATATATTCACATTTTTAATTTGACTATATAGATATTTAAGTGCAGAAATCACACTTCTTCATTTACCTCTATCTAGAAGTATTCTTCTGTTTCACGGCATTTTTAAGTTTTGAGTAGGCCGCCTCCCACTCTGAAGTTATATGTGATTTTTTGATTCATTCCCTTATGGAAGCATACAAAGCCATACAGGTGCAGCTGTGCCATAACGATCTCAGCTAGTTCGTCCTGTGATGGTAATGTTTAGACTGTTTAATGAGTGAGAATACTGGTAGCTTTCCAACAATAATTTTTATGCTAGCAAGTGTCTGATTTTTGTAAACATCTGTATTGTCATCAGCTTATTAATTACCATTTTCTTTCCAAATAATATCATGTTGAGATGTTATTCCTATAGACACTATAAAACTGTCAACGTCAATTTTTTTAATATAGTAGCAGTAGTGTAGTAGTGTTCAGCATTCTGCCACCTCTGACTGGAAAGAAGGCTACGTTTATCTAAAACACGTTTGTGAGATACACTGCCTGAGAAGAAATAGTTATGTGTCATTGGTACGTAAAGAAGTGCCATGAGGGCCTGCCTTGTCCCACTGCTTCCTTCATAGCAGACTTTGCATGTGAGTGAGTATCTATGTCTTTTGTGTTAGTTGTATCTTGAAGCTGGGGTTCCGGGCCATACAGCAGTGACCCATCCCTGCAGGACAGACTGACTTGTCTGAGAAAGTTTGGATAATGCTGTACACTTCTTAAGAATTCTATCCTTCCATTCATAAAATGAAGTGATACGGACATTAAACCAGACACCAATGGCTTAATATTGGTTAGAAATACTCCCTCTGTAAGTATTTCTTTGTCCTTGTACTGTAATTTAACAGATTGTCTGTAAGAGAAATGAATGGAAAGGGATGCAGTGATGTGACATTTTTAGAGAAACTGTTCTGTATCCCATATATCGTGCATTTGCTTTGGTGAGTAGAAGAGCTGGCTTCTAACACTTACTACAATAGTTTTTAGCTAAAACTTTTCAATTCCAGAGTATAAAAACCTCATTTTTTAGGGATGCAATAGGGATCAATTACGGTTTCGCGATGGGTTCTACAGGCATGGTTCAAAGATTTAGTTTGTTCTTCGGGCACATTTGGTAGTCAACTTCATGCAGAAGGAATACAAGCTAATCCATTTACCTCTCTGTCTTTTAGAGCACAAGTGCTTCCAGCTTTTGATCTTTATAGATACTGAATGCTTGCAAGTGTTCAGTGCTTCTGAAGATCATCCCGCCTAAACAAAAGAAGGAAGTGTACTTTTTTTTAGGCACTCTTGTGGGGAAAGTATTTGTATATCTGTATATAGCTTTTAGCAAGGTTAGCAACTAGCATACCAATTTATTATGTAAGACATAAAAAGAACAACTACAATTATTGTTCTGGTTTGCAAGTCCTGAGGAATTTATAACACTACCTTTCATTACATTCCAAGGATTCTTATTTTTTTTGTACTTCTGTCTTTCTAATGTTTACTGGAAGCCTTTTGGCATGTTAATGTGGTAATTTGTAACTACAGTATACTACTAGTTTTTAGGCAGTGTTTAACTACATGTTTTATATGCAGCAGTGCTACAGGACACTATATAAAAAAAAAAATTCTTCAAAAATTAGGGTTTTAAGAATTGTAATATTATGTGAAATGCACCCAACATATGCATATTGAAACAAAGCACATTATTCAAGATTAACTTGCAGAGTTGAACAGAAATAGATTTTTAGAAGCTGTGTTTTTAGCTGATTTAGCCCATGTATGATATCTTTTCCTGGAATTTTAAATGGTTAAGAGAAGCTCAGAAGATTGAATTATGTAGTGTAGTAGTTTTTTCTAGAATTTGGCATATAGTTTGGAAAATACCATGTGTTCGGAGAATGAAGGTTATGTATGTCCAAATATGGAAGTGGTAAACAAGAACAAATGAAAAAAAGAACTTGGAAGAAATAAGAAGTGCACTGTAAGTTAAAATAACCCACAGACAACTTCATCTTGCTGAACCAGCACTTGTATAGCCAGTAGCCCTGTGTGTCAGTGACTTTGGCCTTACTATAGAGGCTAGTGTTTCACATGTCTGAGTAGTTCTTGTGGCTTTTCAAACATCCACTACCGCACCTGGAATATTGGTTCTTGTCAACATGATAGGAGAGCTTTCACTCACTTTATATCTACAAATGGCCCACGTTTGCCCCTCTCTCCCTCTTTAGGGCACTGTTGGGCAGCAGTGAGTGAAACAATATTGAGGTGTGCTTTTCTTGTATGAGAGACTTCCATTTTAAACGTACTTGCTGTTGGGTGCTCACTGATGGCTCCTACCTTAGTTTAAAAGAAAAAAATATTGACTGTGATTTCCGTCATACAATTTTTCCTGTGATCAAAGCTTTTAGGAAACAGTTGGGTCAATGAATTATTATTTCTATCTGTGTTTTTAACTTCTATTCTAGAAAAATAGAAAAATAGCTAGACAGTGGTAAGTTTGATTTTTCTTTCCTTGCTCTGTATTAGGAAAGGCTGCATCTTTTACAATGGCACAGAGAATAAATACTGTACCTATACTGATTTATCATGGGTGAAAAAATAGTACTAGAACCATTATCGGAATCTCTTAAAATGTCTGTAGTACTCAGATTAGTCGGCTACTTAGTCCAATATAAGTATCACTAAATTAATATTTTCCTCATCTTTCTGTGAGCTCTGCCATTCCTAAATCTCTAGGTTTTAATTTGGCTTAATTTCTTGTGAATTCTGCATAGAGAAGTTAGTCTGATGACTAAATTAGTTAAAAACTCTGAACTAATTCTTGTGTCTTCATTGTTCATCAATTCTTAAGTTATCTACAAAAATTCCTTGTTTCAGCCTTTTTTGTAATCCACATCAAAGCAAACTTCCCCCACGTGGGAAGGTAAGAGTGGGTGTCTGTTCAAAAGGATATATGAAATACAATTATCAGAGTTAATGGCTGAAAAATGAGAACTTCTAGATTCTGCTAACATGTGGCTGCCCAAAGCTATGCACCTTTTGTGGATAATGTAACTAAGGTCCTCTGTACTTCAGAGGTCCTGCTTGTGGAAACAAGAGAATATTTATACTTTGAATTAACACTTTTTTTTTTCTTTTTAGCAGAGCGTAGGCCCTGGAGTGCATCTGCATGATGATACACTCCCTGGATGCACAGAATTAGCCCAAAAGGAATTATTAGAGAAAAAAATGGGATAGATGAGCACATTG
The DNA here is from genome assembly GCA_013398915.1 of Dromas ardeola. Lineage (NCBI taxonomy): Eukaryota > Metazoa > Chordata > Aves > Charadriiformes > Dromadidae > Dromas > Dromas ardeola. Next base: position 29,746 of record VYZM01021024.1, read on the forward strand.
GCAAATGCAAGCTGAGTGAGTAAATCTTCATCTCTGGCAATAAAATGTTTTATTATTTTATTTTCCTGTGCATCAATGTCCGTCCTATCTCCCTTGACCAAATAATTTATTACAAAATTTACTGGAAAGGGCTGAAACCAGGATTTGTAGCAAATGTAACTTAGCACCTGTGAAATGTGATCTAGACTGAATGTTGCACGTTCTATTTAGAGGTTTCATGTGCTTGTCATACATAGGTAAGACTGCATATGTCCGTGAATTTAAATCCTTTATGGTTTTGCAATAAATCAGTGGTGCTTTGGAGAAGTAGTTTCTATGTCAAGATGGAGTCTATGAATAAACTGAGGGATGGAACACTCCTGACAGGAACTCTTGCAGGTGCCAAACCTTGGATGTCAGTATCATGTTGGCCAGGTTGTGCAATACACAGATCCAGCCTCATGAATTCTCAGCCCAAAGAAGTGGAAACACGGGCCAACACTGAACTAGGTGTAGTTCCTCATATGGGAGTAGTCAACACCCAGAGCTTAAGGCAACAACTTTGAAAAAAGCAAGTTAATCATACATCCTAGATGATGAGTAAAGGAGGGTGTTGGATTTGTACCTGGAGTCAGTTCTTGCCAAGAGAGTGGGTGGGAGTTGCAGAAACACCTCAAAGGAGCAGAGCAAAAGCTTGTGACAGATACGAGTGTTATGTGCAGATTTAAGAAAATGGTTTGATGAAAAATGGAATGTTTTCAGCCTGAAGGCATGAAATTTGAAAGTGATGCTAGGAAGAAGGGCCAAGTTTTTCACAGAGCAAAGAGCAAGTTTTCTTTCTGTTCCAGAACAAGCTTTGCTTGGTGGAATAGTGAAATACTTGTCTATTTTCTTTTAAATAAGTATCATGTGCTCTCCAGTGTGTTTGTGTGAGGTATTACCTTATGTGGAGAGAGCCAGGTCGAAAGTGGCTATTTAAGGTTAGCAGTTAAGAAAGACTAAAAAAATAAAGAGCTTGCCACAGAGTACAATAATCAGGTTTGTGGCAAGGAGAACGTGGAGGCTGGAAGGGTGGAATGCAGCTGTAGTTTCAGGATTGTTGAGTGTGATTCTGTCTAAACTGAGATCCAAAGGCGTGCCTTATCTAAACGTATCTAAACATATCTGAACTAGTTTTGAGTAATGTAGAGTTCATATCCAGGATCTTAGGCTAGTTTTGTGTCTTGTATAGATGTGTTTTTGTGAGGTGTACATTAGTCGACTAAGAGCAGCAGGCATTAAAATTTGTCCCCCAGAGAATAAGTACTGGGGGAGCCAGATGTATTTAGTTTTTAGGAGAAATTCCACATATAAACAAGATTGTGCTCAGGTGTCTCTTGTTTAATTGCCATGTCTTCACACATGGAGTGCTCGTGTCTTTTGGCAAGTAAGACATATTTTGTTTAGGAGAAGCTGATCCTGTATCACTGTGTTGTGGTGGTATCTGACTGGCAAAGTAAATAACTAGCAGTTATTACTAGTTAATAAAGTTATTACTAGCAGTTATATAACCTCTCAGTTTATGAAATATCACAGATCATGACGGGAAAAATGTAGCATAAAGAGTTACTGAGATGCAGGGTTTCATCTTGAGAGGTGGAGGACCAGCCGGCTAAAGGCAGGTGATCACAGAAACTAGAAATCAATCTCTGAAGGAACAGCCTACACAGGGTCTTGTCCTTTACTACTCTCATTGACTTCAGTAGGAACTGAGAATTTCGCACCCTGGAAAATTAGATAATTTCAAATTTGGGGCCCCAAAGAATTAATGCATTAATCATCTTCTGGGCATTTATGTTTCAAAATTTTCACTTACCAACCTTGGACAGGTTGTTTGCTTTCTCTGGGTAAGGTTTTCATATCTGAGGATAGTATATCATGTGAATACTAAGGTATCCAAGGTAGACGAAGGATATAGTTATTGCAGTAGGCTGAAAATAGTGCTTTTATCTAGTGAATGAAGGTGGACATAACCACTGTGATCTGGGAATGCTGTTAAATCTAGGCCTATAGTAATAGGGAGGAGGAGAAAGATAGGGAAGTCAGAAGTCCTTACATTTAGAAGGGGTTTGTGCAGGACTGAAAATTTGGCAAAGCTTTTCTTAACAGCCAGATTTCTGCATCTAGTCCTTTCCATACATGCTGCCAGCATGTTCTGCTTCAGGTCTGTAGGACTCATCTTTTCAGCTTCTGCAACAGGAGAAGGAAGGTGTTTTCTGATTCTTCTAGGTTTGCTCCTATAATTGTCACATGGAAATAAGCTACAGCTTCTTGGCATACCACTGGTTTTGCCTTCATACACATGCAAAGGTTTTGGATTATGTGAACCCATATTATTATACATCATCTTTCTGGATTTTTTAATACAAAAAGATGAGTATTGTAAATTCGTACAACATCAGGTTAATAAATCAGACCACTAAACATCATTAGTACCTGACAGTCCTGTTATCATGTAGTAGTTCTGAATAAGATCTATAAGGGATTCCTCAGTTTTTTATAAGAATTCTTTTAAGCATTTTCATATTATTTTCGAATAGACCCTAGCTTTCTTTTGATTTGAAGTAATTTGCAAGAGGTTGAATTTAAGCTCAGCATTATTAGAGATTTTTAAGTCAAATTGTGGTCGTGATATCATTTCCATAGTTTTTGCATTGTTAGGAAATCTGGATTTTAAATGAGGTTGAGTTTCATTGTTCAGAAGTGTTGTTCTGCACAATGAAAATCTTAATCTGTGCCATTTTCTCCTGCAGAATAAATTGTATGCCAAACACAGACCATAAAGCTTCTTGATTTAATGCTATAGGTTGTTTTTGCTGACATTCTGAATGTTTTGCATGTTTTAACTGTAGAGTAAGACCTCCATTTCCCACAGCAACTTTGAATTATTTTAAAGATTTAAGTCTTTGTTTAGCACACGCATATCTTCTCTCCCATCTGATTAGAACTTTTACCTTTAAATCTCTCAGTTGCTTCTCTTCAGATATTTAAAACACCACCTTAACTTATGCATAAAATTTTTTTACAGAAAGGTTCAAAATAATATTCCAATTTTTAATTATAGGTTCCTTGTCAATCTCTTCCTTCTTTAACTCTGCAAGATAGTGTATATACTTTATTTCCTTAAATGTATTAAATGTACCCTGCTCTCTTCAATGTGTTCCTGCAGAAATGGTTTTGCTCTTTTGTGCACAAATTTGCAAAAAGTACAGAACAATATTTAGACCTCTCTGCTTGCTTGTGTGCAATCTCTCAAGCTCTTTCTTGCCGCTGTTCTGCCTTCATTTTAAAGGAATGTCTTTGCTTTTGTCCGTGTGTTTCTCTGATTTGTGGTAATGGTAATGCTGTCCACTGGATGGAAATCAACACAGTGCTATAAAACTTAATCCATTCTAGCTACATTCTTATAGTAGTTCTGATTTTAAATCTTGTTTCTGTGTTACTGGCTGAGTACCCGCCCTAGGGCAGGCAACGCAACCAGAAGTCTGCATAATAAGCACCTCAGTGTAGAGTCTGGGCTGGACCACATTGACAATCTTCAATATGCCCTACAGGTCAGTGTTACAGACATGCATATACCTGGTAGTGTTTGACCCTTCACAGTTACTTCGTCGTAGTCAGGTCATGATTCGGGGTGTCTCTTTCACCATGCTTTAGAGGCCAGCTCAGAAGACTTTTGAACTGATGATAGCATACCTGTGTCTGGTTTGTAAAAATATGAAGGCAGAGGAGACAAGCAAGAGCTGCATTTATTCCTCTATAAAATGTTTCTCAGACCACAGTCGGTCCACAAAGATGATCAGAGGGCTGGAGCACCCATGCTATGAGGACAGGCTGAGAGAGTTGGGGTTATTCAGCCTGGAGAAGAGAAGGCTCTGACGAGACCTTATAGCAGCCTTCCAGTACCTAAAGGGGGCCTACAGGAAGGATGGGGAGGGATTTATCAGGGAGTGTAATGATAGGACCACGGGGTAACGACTTGAAACTGAAAGAGGGTAGATTTAGATTGGATATCAGGAAGAAATTCTTTACTGTAAGGGTGGTGACACACTGGAACAGGTTGCCCAGGGAAGCTGTTGACTCCTCATCCCTGGAAACATTCAAGACCAGGCTGGATGAGGCTTTGAGCAACCTGGTCTAGTGGGAGGTGTCCCTGCCCATGGCAGGGGGGTTGGAACTAGGTGATCTTTAAGGTCCCTTCCAACCCAAACCATTCTGTGATTCTGTGACACCCCAGCTTGTCTTTCGTGTCTGTGAATGACCATTCCCTCTAGGCTGCTTTTAAAAACTTGGGCTTTTTTTTTCCCTTGCTCTTGGTCCTCCTTTCCCTTCCTCCTTCTCTTAGAGGTAACCAAACCATCTCACCACATCAAGATTTCACAGTGAGATTGGAGTCTCTCAAGCTTGTCGTTGTGCTGTCATCTTGAGAAAAGGAGAGACCTTTTGACAGCACTGTGCTAGCTCTGACCTTTTAATGAATGCCTGCAGCAAATAGGCAATTGCTAAAAGATTCTGGCAAGCAGTGCAACAGGCTGGCCCTGTGTGGTTCTTTGCAGGATGTGTGTTGCAGGTAAATGAGATGCTGTTTAGACTAGAAGAGCTGTTGTCATGGAAGTTACAGTTGCCATCCCTGCAAGTGAAGGATGGGATGCATGAAGCATATCCAGATCCGCAATGTGAACTCTCAAGGGTTGCGTAGAGTTTGTGTTTAAAGGGCAATAGCTCACTGTGAACAGCTTTTCTCTACAGGACTCCATCTAGTTACAGTAGGAATTTACACTGGTTTACTGGAAATGTCCTACTTGATAATTCATCATCAAAAATTAGAGGACATCTTCTATATTTCTTCAGTGATCACTAATGTACATCAGATGGTACTATCTGCCAGCCTCTGCTATGTGACAGGAAGGACCATACCCTGAGCTGTTTATTTCTTGACACTAAGAAAAGCTATATATGTATTTTTAGAAGTGATATATGATTGTAGAGGGAACTGAATATTGCATATAACTGTTCTTCAGGTTAGATTGTACCCTTTAATATTGTGTAGACAAAAGGGGAGGACTCCTGAGGTGAGAAGTTATGACTATCTAGCACGTGAGGATTACAGGTGTAAGAATACCAGTTGGAAGCAGTACGCTCTCAGTAGGGGGAGGCAGGTGGGAATGCATGGAGGGGAGAAGATAAAAAATGGGTGAGGAAAACTGGCCATGTTACAAAATTCATCTTTTAAACTTCTATACAAGCTCAGCATTTCCATAAATATATTTGCTTTATAACTATGCGCAGGACAACCTTTTTTGGGTAGGGAAGCTCTTTTAAGGTAATGTCATTTGTCTGCCCGGAGGAGGGAGCTGTTTGCCCAGAATGATGGCGGGAGGGGTTAGTGCCCGAGCTTTGAGGGTTAGCCTCACTCATTTGTATTTTTCATCCTTTTTATGATACATTCCCTTTCTGTATATTCTTGTGAATACAGACTGTCACTCTGGTTATTTAGGCCTAAAGGAGTGAACTAAGTGAAGAAAGGTCTCAGGCATCTTGTATATGCCAAGACAAAAGTGTTTATTTACACTACCAAAGGTGACACTTCTGTTTATCTTTAGGCTAAAAGGTTTTAACCAGCAGACAGATAATAACTTTGCAAATAAAATAATGAGCTGTACACAACCAGTGGAATATTCTGGAACTCAAGGAAAGCAGTAATTGCAAAACTTTCTTTCAGTTGTGTTTTACAAGTTAGTAAATGGAATCCTAGAAATAAGTGTAAAGAGAGCAGATACTCTGAAGTGGATCAGTCATTTCTGAAAAGCCCAGGATTTTGCTACCTCTTGTTGTAGTAACATGTATGTTAAAAACTACAGAGAAGAGTCTACATACAGTGTATGAAGATAGAGCAGAGAGGTATTCAATAATACAACATTGTAAGGGTCCAGCCAGAGAGTAGAATTAAGTCAAACTCCAATCCAGTTACAAAGAATACAAAGAAGTGACTTTGTACACTGAACTTTTTTTTAATTATTATTTTTTTGGCCGTAGTGCAGGGGAACACTCCTGCCCTCCTTGTTTTTTAAAGTTGTTGGATAATTGCCAGCCTCCCCAGTCATGGGAGGTTCTGGGTGGTGTCATATACAGAAGATTTTTGGTGTGTTTTTTTGGGTAGGGCACAAGTAGCTTAATTTGAAACGACAAGCTTAGTTAGAATACAAGAAGATAAATTTATATTTTATTGTAAATACACGATTTTATAAAGGCTAGACCACTTCAAATTATCCGTTTGAAGAACAAATTTGAATGTCTTCCATGTAAAAGTAACATTCCATTTTAAGCATGTACCATCCCCTGAGTTGTACAATTATTGCCACCAGGCAAGCTAATGATTCAAGTCCTTTAGTTTAATTAGAGGTTTGTTGATTAGCTTTCTTTTGAGGGGGAGAGAGGGAGGATAGTTTGTATTTTTGGAAGGAAGGGAAAGGCAGGGAGTTATTTTGCTTTTACAAGGAATAAATGTCCTATATTATATGAACTAAAGACATATATGTTCTCAGCAAAGTGTCAGAACAAAGACAAAATCTCTGCATGAGAGAGCTTGCTGTGTAGGAGGACCTTTATGCAGCAGATCAGCTGCATTAAGCTAGAAATTACAGTATTTAATTCACTGTGAAGTTCTAATGTGAGCCTGTTGCACAGGCTGTGTAGAAAGCTGTGTGCAGAAGTTCTTGTTGTTTGTTTCTGGAATACTCAAACCCAACTTTTCTTGGGCAAAAAAATATTCCTAAAAGGATGTATGTAGAATAATGATATGTTATGTATGGTGGTGATAAGTTTGGGGAAGGAGACGGTGGAGGTTTGCTGCAGGGGGTAGGAGGTGACTTTACATTACCAGTGCCAGAATGGAGTCAGATTGGAAGTGCCAATACAATTGAATATAGGATAGAAAGAAAAATGGGAAATATCAGAAAGACTAGAATAACCAAAACTGGAAATATTTGTTTGCTAGGATAGAGGAAGCTAGTGAGGTGACTCATGGTTTGTAAGAGGGAATGCTTTGGTGGAAAGGGTTTGTAGCAACTGTGGGAGTACCAAGTAGGAATTACAAAAAGCAACAGAGGAGGTAGCAGTAGCTCAGGAACTTCAGAAGAAAGACGATGAGAGCTCAGACAAAGGTTTCAACCACAGGGAGTGAGAGAAAGGACTTGCTTATTTTTCAAGGGCATACTGTAAAGGGGGAATCAACAGGACTTTGCAAAATACTCAAGAGTGGTGGGAGAGAATAATGACTACAAAATGATAGATGTGTTGTTCTGACAAACAGGAGGATGTTGAAGCTGTAAAAGCACAGAAAAGTGCTTTTGAATGGGGACAACTGCTGTGAGATTATAAACACAGTCAGGTGGTAAGTATAGTTGAACGGAGCTGAATATTCCCATTGGAATTGCCAGACTGAGGATCCTGATATTTAAGTAGGTGTGGCATAGCAAATTATGGCTCTTAATTGGCATTCCTGTGCCTTTCTCTCTTGTTTGCACTTTGGAGCTAGGTACAAAGAACCTTTAATAATCATCTAACAAAGTGTTTGGCTTGTATAGGCCAAGTGCGTAGTTTTTGTGCAAGCAGAAAGTATAGCAAATTTGCATAAGTGTGACAAGACAGGCCCTAGCTTGCAGTAAGAGCTCACATGATCAAATTACTATTCAGTAGTAGTAACACCTGACTTCAAATGTTGGTGGTGTGCCTGACAGTGTGGCTGAGATTTGTCTTAAAGCTTTAAATACTGGAATGGGAACATTCACAGAATACAGTGGGTTCTCTCTCTAAAAAATCTCACTGATTCACAGACTTCTATAATTACTAAAGAAACAAAACCGAGGAAGTTATGTTCAGTTTTACTTCAACTGCCTACTTTGAGTTCAACTAGCCATTTTTAATGAGAATATAAGTATTTTTGCCAGAGATTAAAGACTTTATATCACCACCTCCTTTTTAATGTCTATAACTTGAACTCTGTCATTTAAATAGTTTAGCAAAGCTTTGACTTTATGAGTTCATATCAAGAACAACAACATTAACTATATTCCAAAATGAGATTCTTTAGAATAATCTCAAGCAGTGTGCTGCCCGCAAAGTTGTCCTTTGATTTTAAGATGTCACAAAATCTTGAATTGATATTTATGTTTGAAAGCCTGTTTGTTTTTTTCTACATTTATTTATGAGGAATTATACTCTTTTGTAACTACTTAAATGTTAGAATCACTAAGACTAGTGAGTAAAATCATGCTTAGATATGAGTTAAAGGTGCTGAAACTGAACCTAAATCCTGCCTGCCCCTTTTCCCCTCCTTCACCCATTCAAAAAAATAACAAAGAGGTCTAATCTTTGTCAATGGTGCAGTTACATTATTATAAACTTACAAAGCATAGCAAGCTCCAGAATGAATTCTGTCTTTTTTGTGTAGCTCTGGAGACGACTGCTGTATATCCATAAAGGGGGTTTTGCACTGTTCCTACTGAAATTCAAGTGCAACATAAAATATTTCCAGCCTTGACCAAGATTTTGCACATCATTAAGTGAGCGAGTCCTTTTTGGCAATCATCACAGATGCTTCTTTTTTCTGAAAGAGTAGTAAACACTTGTTCTCTCTTTGCATGACTGAATTTCACAACAAAGCAACAAAAGTTCTCTCAATCTCTTTTTCTCAATATTAGCTGCAAATTGTGTAGGACACTGCACAGCCTTGGTCAGCTTGTGGGGGAAAACCTCATTTTTCTCACTGTCATTGTGTAATTTAAGTTATATTGAAAAGGCAGGACATTAAATGCATGACTGTATAAGTTGTTAATAACAGACTGTTGGAGTTGAGTATTTTCTATATTGCAACAGTCATCAATTATTACTTCTAACAAGCCGTTTCCTCACGTGAACATAAATGTTAGAATACTGAATGCCATTTACAGGAGCACTTAATTACCAGAACTACTGGACTTAGTCTAGCAGTATTTTCAGAGTCCTCAACAGAATTTTAGGTTATCGGTGCCACTCCAGTATTGTCTAGGTTACAAAGTATTTAAGTATTTTTTAGGAATGCCTAAGCCAGATTTTAAGCATGTTTAACTGAAACCTGAACAGCTCAGTTGAGTGGCTTTTTGTGTTTCATAGCAGCTTTACAGTCTGTGATGAGAAAAATGGTTGTTTCCTCAAAAAGCGGGGTCAGTGCACAAGAAGAAGTAGATGCACACTGGAATCTCCTCTCAGTTTCTGTGACGAAAAACTGCAAGTAGTAAAGCATAATCTTGTAATTAAATTGCATGAATGATGTGTTATAAGAGATCATATATTTCTCCCTGACATTCTTTGGGGAAAAAGAAAAGATGGGATTTTTTCCAGGCCATCTAAATACAAATTTTCAACTCTAGATGCTTACTGATGAGTATGTAGATTCATGTCTAGTCAAAAGGTTGTCTTTTTGCATAATCTCAGCTGGCTAAATTTTATGTCTCTATGCTCCTTTTCTAATAAATGAAGAGAGAGAAGCAGATCATACCAGGCTGAGATAAGTCTCTTGAGAAAAGTGAGATGAATGCCTTGCTGATGATGCTTATCTGTCTTTCCATGAGGCCTCTGGCAGTTAACTGACTAAAATTAAGTGAAATGAATGTCTTCCATGATGAAAACCTTCTTGAACAAGTATCTAAAAATAAAAGCGATAGATAATATACTTTCTTCAACTTACATCAACAGATCAGTTTTACTACTATTTGCTTTTACCATAGTATCTAGGAACTCTAGGTGTGCATAAGGTGCTTGAGGGTGTGTAATCACAGAACAAAAAGCCAGTCCGAACTCCCAAGAGTTTATACCCTAAGTATAAAACAAGGTGACAGAAGAAGGCAGAAACACAGAAGGATTAAGAGGTGCAGTGAGGGCGCCTGGGTCAGCAGTAGTCAAAACCCATCAACAACCCAATAATCATGATCAAGTTTTGCAGACATCATAGTAAAAGAGCTTCACAGAGTGAATTAGAAGTTAGATAGGATTGTAACTTTGAGGATGTTTCAGAGGAGTGCTTCTGAGGGGAAAGAGGCATGGAGACATCTGTTTGGAAAGCAAATAATATGTCTGCACAGAGTCACCTCGAGCAGGATGCTTAGACCGTGTCCGATTCTGTTTTGAGTATCTGAAACGATGGAGGCTTCAGCCTCTGTGGCCAACCTGTTCCAGTGTTTGGCAACCCTCACAGTCAAAAAGTGTTTTCTTACGTTTAAGTGGAATTTCTTGTATTTCAATTTGTGCCCATTACCTTTTATCCTGTTACTGGGTACCACTGAAAAGAGCCTGGCTCCATCTTCTTTACACCCTCCCATCCAATACTTATACACACTGACAAGATCCTCCTAGGCTTTCTATTCTCCAGGCTGAACAGCCCCAGCTCTCCCAGCCTCTCCTTATATGACAGATGCTCCAATCCCTCAATCACCTTTGTGGTCCTTCACTGGGATTGCTCCAGTTTGCCCATGTTAATCTTGCACTGGGGAGCCCAGAACTTGACTGAGCACTCCACATGTGTCTCACCAGTGGTGCGTAGAGGGGAAGGATCACCCCTCTCAATCTGGTGGTAATGATCTTAATACAGCCCAGAAGGAGGTTGTCCGTCTTTCCCAACATCTTACAAAGTTTGGCCTGACAGAAGCCAGAGAACTGAATTAAAGTATGGACATAGTGAACTTTGGATGGTATTGTCGCCGTGTCATTCTTAATCCAATTTTCTCAGTCACCAGTTGTACCAGGCATACCCACCATGAGATGTTAGGAAGAAAAGTCGCTTTATACAGATACTATTTATACAGATATTATTATGACTTTTGTGTAGCGTCTTCAAATGAAAATGTCATTAGGCTCAGAAGCAACTCCTGTTGAAGTTGAGCAGAACTGAATCTCATGATTCTGGAAAATAGTTTAGTTAATCTGCTGACAGTTTGTGGATCCTGAGCTGGAAAGGGAGCACCTTGGCCAGGAGAGGAAAACAGGCTGCCTGTTGTCCCATCTGATGCACACTGGGTGAAGAAGAGCGAAGATGGCACCTTCTGTGAGAGCAGTGCACATTGCACAATTAGGGGGGACTGGAGTGACGGGTGGGACATGCAAGAGAGGGAGTAAGAGTGGCAGCAGGAACCCCATACCAGGAGGGAGATGGGAAAGTTCCTGAGTAAGCACTTGGCCAGCTTGCCTCCAGGCTGAGGAGGAGGAGACTTTAAAGAAGCATGGGGACAAGGTGGGGGAACTGGGTGGAGGTTTAAATGGAAAGCCTTTCCATATGCTTCCTTCAAAAAGTAGGTGATGTGGCACTTCCACATAAGGGACAGGCTGAGTTGGGGTCCTTCACACTACCTGTAGAACTCTTACTGAACTTACTTAGGTGATGTAAGTACTGATGACAAGAAAAGCACGGAAATTTCTTCTGAAGTCGGATGCTACTACTGATTAAAACACTTTGAGGTAAAGACTTTTTAGCAGTATATGCAATTTGTCTGATCCAAAATTTCCTTCACTAAGCTGCTGCTGTTTTCTGGCCTCATGAAATGGCACTGCATGGGAGCTACACACTTCACATGCAATTCCAAAAGATGGCAACCTTAGGCTTTCCAAACTGGGGCCTCCGATGAACAGCTCTGCAGCTCTTAACAGTTCACAGTGGTGAATGTTAGAAAATTCTGGGTTCTTACAGACTGAGCTTATTTTTATCCATCTATCCTATTTTCCGTATTTTTCTACATATAAAACAGAATTTATGTGACTCAGTTAAAAAATGGGCAACTTCCCAAATGTATTTCTGTGCCTGAAGGAAGGGGAGGATAGGAAACCTTAGATCTACTATCTCTGACTTTCAGTCTGTGAATCTACAGGAGTGAGCCTCTGCTGTCAGTCTCTGCTGAAATGATGCTCCTGATGCACAGTGACAGAGGCAGTTCAGCAAAAGCATGGGAAAGGAACTATTTAATTTGATGAACTGTGGTATATTTGCTCTTGTCCTACTGAATTATTAAGACTTCATAGACACAGTCCACTAGTCTTGTCCATATCAGCGTACTTTAAATGGCAATCATTACCATTTTGAAATGCTGTATAACTCTGGATAGATATACTCTTTCACTTGAGACATGATAAGGTGCATAGCCTCTTCATACTACATTCATTCTTCATGTCTTCAAAAAATCCATCTTTTTTCTTAGTTAGCACTTATTTTCTGATTTGATCTTTTGTGTCCAGTTCCTGCGTTTTTTGTGGATTTTACTTGTGAGTAGGTAAGGAGAGAAACTTCACAGACCATTTCATGAACAAAGGCAGCTATTTTAGAGTGTTTTATCAAATCATGTAGATTTGACTGAATTTGCATTGACAAAAATAGAAAATTCTGATGCTAAAGTCTAAATTCTGTGTTTCTATAACAAATGCTGCTTTTTTACTACAGGATCATTATTTGATGGAAAATCAAGCATCTTGCTTATTTTCCAAAAGTCATGTTTGGAAACCATTAGCTTGGAAAATTTCATCTTGGTTTGGCTTAAAGCCAGATTTTGAAATCTCAGCTTTCATGAAGCAGAAACGTCTTTCTCTAGGCAGCCCTAGCAGCAGGGTCAAAGTCTGAGCCTCGCTCTGTTTTTTGCCAAAGCTTTTCACTTCTGCTTTCATCTGTTCATCTACTTCTTCCCCTCCCCAATACAGGGATAAAAATTTATATCTCGTTTTGACTGTGCTAGTTCCTTATGATTTCTCCTTCCTTACTTGCGCTGCACTGCTGGGGAGGGATAAGTACTGGCCTAGGCTATTACTGTCGTTCCTCCATGTAGGCAGCAGAACTGGGAGAGAATTTTGAGGGTGGTTTTGCTGCTTTTTCCTTTTGTGCAGAAAGCTTGTGATTTTAGTGTAGCCTGTAGGGATATTTTCCTCACATAATGTGGGTTGGTCATTCTTTTTTTAACCAACTCAATATTCTAATCGTTTGGTATCAATTCATATTACACTTTTCTTGGTGAGGTTTGTTGCCTGCATAGATAAGATTTCAGACAGGGATCTGATCTCTGTGAGGTTTATCCTCTGCTATAACCCTCATTACTGTAATGTCTGAGCATCTCAATGTCCTTGCCACCCCTGTGGAATAGAAAGCTTATTTTCTCTCTGCTTTTAACAAATGGAAGACAGTGGTCTGTAGAGGCTGAAGGTTAGATGAAATAGAAGGAAGAAATGAAAAACAGGCTCCCATGCATAATTTTCAGGTGTTTGGCACTCTAATTACCTCTGTTAAACAGTTGGGGTGATGGATGTTGCATCTGGGGAAGGGTGATCTGAAAGAATCGGCATTTTCAGCAGGAAGCTACTCTGTGCCAATTAACAAGAACGGGGATGTCTCTGAAATCCTGCCTCCTTCTGCAGCATTAGCATTTAGCTTCCTGTGGGCAATAGGCACCTCCTTCCCTTGGCACACAGCCTCTCCTGCCAGTGCATGCAAAGCTTGTTCTCTGATCTCTGGTCCATGCTTTTATCCTTCTGTGTCTTTTATTTAAAAAAAAAACACACCACAAACCAAACACAAAAAACCACCAAACCTGCGGTGGTTTCTCTCTTCCCCACACACCTTACATGTGAATCAGATTAAGCATTAACCTGAGAAGTTTACGAGGGCTTGCTGCTCACTTGGGCATGTTGAAGTTGCATCTCTCAGGTCCTGGGGGAGTGCCCAACTGATCAGGCTGCCCGGGAGGCTGGAGCTGGGGAGGGAGCAGTGCTGCCAAGGCTGTGTGAGTAGGCTGGGAGGAATGTGGGAGTCCTGGGGCCAGGAGGAGAATGACTCCTGGCCTGGCTCTCCCAGCAGGGAGGGGTGACTTCTGGACTCCGCTCCCAGACTTGTTTGTGCATTTTAAACACAACTCCAAAACTAGTCCAAGGGGTGCAATCTGTATTTTTGTCAATCAGGTAACAGCCCTAACTACTCACGGGTAAACATGTTCTCCTTCATGTCTTCTGTTCTCCTCCCCTTGCTCCATCTACCTTCCAGCCTGGTATTTAAGCATGTTTTTGAGGCAGGAGAGGAACCTCATCTTGCCAAAGAGACCTTTAACCCAGGTGTCTCCTGTTTTTTCCAGCGAGTGCACTAACCAGCAGGATACTGTGTGAAAATGAACACTTGCAAAAATTTCTTCCTCTCTGGCTGTGTTCTAAAAGAAAATGTTCACCTCTTCATTTTGTGAAGTACTCTGGGCTCCTGCTGTAGGCTGGTTATGTTCTGAGTATAGGTATTGGTTTCCTTGGGAGCCAGAGCGACACCTCAGGTTTTTGAGTCTTCAGTTAGATTAGGCAAGTGACACAGCTGCCAAGATGCTTCATTTTCTGTTTGCATAGAAGCAGAATTTTTAGAAAACTTTCAGGTTTAAGTGGGAGGTACCCGTTGGAGTAGGCACATACAGCTGCCTGGTTTATGATTTTGGAATTGCTATACAATTATGTAGGTGTTTAAGTTCTCTTTTGAATGTAGCCTTAACTGAGTAGGGCCCCGTGTTAGTGCCCTTGCTCCTTTTCCTGTCTCTTTGCCTATTCTACCCCCAAATCTGTAAAAAATAATAAAAAAAAAGAGTTACTAATCATAATTTCTGTAATTCTTTACCTGATAATCATGTCTCTGTAATATTGCTCATCAGTATAACCACTTCTTTCAATCATCCAGCTTGTTTTAAATCTTTATAACTTCTTTCTGCTGAAGATAATTAGATTTAATTTAAGCATAGGATTTTTTTATGAAGTACTGTCATTATTGAACCTACTGCTTTTCATTCATCAAAGATCAGAATTTAAGAGCGCTCATACATTTCACAAAATTTTTTATTTCAGTGAACACTTTTTTTCCTCTCATTGTTTTACTGTATCCCCTGACCTCTGTATTTTTCTGTTGAGGATGCTGGGTCAGATCCAACTGTAATGTATTCCTTCTTGCTTCATCAGATTAATTTATAGTACAGGTTCAGTGAAACAGTCTTGCTGTCTCAAGGGAGATTGTAGATGTACCTCTGCTGACAGAATTTTATCCATAAATTTAGATATAAAATCTCTCAGAAAACATGGTCAGTTACTGGACTAGTTTCAGCCTGATAGTGTACTCTTTCTTTTATGGAGATTACATTGGTCTCTGTTCAGAGAAAATACACTTCCTTATTCCAGTACCTTTTTTCCCTAAAAATCAACATGGCAAAATACTCATTTCTGCTTTTCTATTTGGCAAAAATTAAACTAGCAGGTGATTTGCCATCCAAGGCCTGGAAAAAATTTGAAAATTACTTAAGATTTTCCTCTGCAGAAACTTAATTCTCTCCATTATTATCGGCATTTCTGCAGCGCACATAGCCCCTCTTAAACTTCACTGGGGATAGTTTCCATGGGAACCAGAGAATGAGAACTGATCAGTCTTGAAACAGTCAAATAATAATCTTGCTTTTTACCAGTGGGCAGATTTACTTCTCCAGTGTTTAATGGAAGGCACTAGAGCTTATTACGTTTTGAAGGAGAGGGGAAAAAAAAAAAGAATCTGGAAGGAGGCCAAGTCCGCTTTGTATACCTGTAGGGTTCATACTGGCTGTATTAAAAGGGAAACCCACTATATTCTCCTTTGCTTGTAGACTTCCTGCATGATAGAAAAGGAAACTCCCTGTTAAATCCGAACACTCATAGTCCAGGGAAGATGAGGGAGCAGTGGTCACGAGGAGGTGAGTTGATCACATGTGTGGCAGAGGTACAGAGCCACCTCATGAATGCAGCATTTTGGAGGTTATTGAAGGATCCTGCAGAAAACAGTCCTAGGGATGGCTTTCCAGGTGCTAGCATTGACTTGTCTCCAGAATTGAATCGTCCTGGGTTTTGCACAACATTGACTGTATTTTACCACGACTGAGTATTAGCTACAATGAGGGTTGTTTATTGTGATTCCATGGCAGGGAGCAGACTCCCTCAAGAGTGATGTTAGGTAGTGAATAAAGTCACGTTGAAGTCCAATGAGATGCTCTGCTAAACTGGCCATTATTTGGTTGCCGTAGTCATAGTCATTTGGATTATATTCCTGATATACTGAGAAGAGATGAGAACACTGCGTTTCACTCTTGTAGAGAAAAAATATGGAAAGGATAGAGAAGTGTCTGCCCTTTTTTAGATCTATGATACCTGTTATGAAAGGTGACCTCCAAAAGGAGAAGAAAGCAGGTTCCACAAATCTTGCAGCGAAGTTCCAGTTCTCTGTAAATGCCGATGCATAGAAAAGACCAGAAACATATTCCTTACAGAGACTTAAATTTGACCAATACCTTGTAGTTTTAATGTAGCACAATTCAAACTTGAATTATAGGAGGGTAAATGACAAGGCATGTTTTAAAATATATTCTCTTAAACTCATTTTTATATTCTTTACCATCATCTCATTTTCCAGTGGTTTTGAGCTTAAGTATTTAATATACACTTCGTGGAATTATTCTGATCTCTATTTCACAAACATAAAGAGAGAAAAAAGAAAAGTGCATACATAGAGCATTATTGCAGTGTTTGGAAAAACTTTTTTTTTTTAATTAGTTGAAATAATAGATCCTGAGGGAGAATAGCTGTTGTTATTTCTGCATTGTATAATATATCAAACATAGATGTGATTAATGATTTAATCCAGTGATTAAATTTAGAAATCCCATTTCTGTCTCTTACCAGTAATTAGTATGTTATAAACACTGAAGGCAATTACTGTATTTAAAAATGAAGACTCAAATTTTAAAATATTTTTTTCTTAGCTTCTGGATGAAGCTAAAATAAAATGAGATGCTTGCATTTATAAAAAGGATAAAAAAGGATTTTTCTGCACTAAAGAAGTATTTTGGTGGGCTGATGAGACAAAAACCCAGTCGCATTTCCGACAATATCAAAGAATACCTAATACAGGAAGAGGATGGGGTGGCAGATGAAGCGCAGGGAATGTGTGGGGCTGGCAAACTGTTACACTCCATCTTTGGGTTACTTTATTTGGGCACCCCTTAGCCATGCGCAAAGAGACTCTGCAAGCAAGAGGCGCGCAGTTTAAATGTGTAAAGTAGTGCTCTTTTTGTTCCTGAATTCTAATATCGGATTTCCTGATGTATGTTGTAAAATGCCTTCATGTTAAATTACTGCCCTGTACAGGTCTGGTGATCAAAGGTAAACACAAGTGAAGAATATTTCTGTGTTTTTAATGCATAGAAGAGTATATTCACTTCTTCCTGCTTGATTGAGACAAATGTTTACCCAGTTCTTAAATTTGCTAGTAGCTCTATACGATATGCCCGCCTCAACCTCCAGGAGTGAAGGACATTACCCAATTTCACCCAAATTCTTCATCCCTGTGACCAGCTGACCTAACTGAAGTTATGCTGGGAAAGAGACTGCTCCTTCTCTTCACTACAGTCTGTAAAACAAGCTCATTGTGGATGTGGAATATCACAAGCCACCAAATGCTAATATTGGTAGGCTTCTTAACACTGTGTTCCCTACTGTTCTCTGAGCTAGATCCCTAATTGCTGACCGCAGACGCTAGGCAAGATGACTATTAAAGGAGAAACCAAAGACTGTTACCACTGATGAATCATAAATCTCAAGCACTTATTCTTTTAGAGAAAAAGCCATCAGGGCTGCTGCTAATCTTGAAGGTCTGGGTGGTGCAGTGAGAGACAATGTAATGATAATGATATAAGAACAGCAGAAATGGTGGTGGTTCCTAAACATCTGATAGGAGACAGTGGAACAAAGGACAGGGCTGGTACAACTGCCATTTCATCACAGCGTGCCCAAATCAAACAGCATCGTTTCCTGGGAGATTGAACAATGCTGCGTGCTTATTAATCACGAGAGAAGCTCTCTGCTGTTCTCACAAGTCCTCCAAAACCTGTCTAACTCAAGTGGGCGAGGATCAGCCCACCCATGACAAACTGCTGCGGCTTTATCCTACATACTGTATATTATCAAAAAATGTTATGTCTGCTCTGAACAAAATGTCCAAGTGTGATAAATGTGGGCAACGCTCCAAGAAAGTGGGCTTGTCTTCATGAAAAAATTGTACTTAGTATCAAACTTCAAGTTGGTTAATTCATTTTAATTAGACTAATCTACAGACCTGCATAAGACACTCACTTTTTTGTAAATGTTGCTGTCGCTCACTGAAATAAATGTTTTGTGCAGATCAGTGTGCTGCTAACTAAATTGGTCTGAAATCACATCAAATTTACAGTGACTTTCTCTAGTAGCTATGGCTATATGCTGTGATCTTCTTTACACCGAACCCTTAGTTCCCACTGTTTATTATAAAAATATAGGTGCTTTAGGAAACCTTTCACTGAAGCAGCAGGCGTCTCTTCCCCCAAAGAGAGCCTATATTTCTATGAGGCTAGAGAAGGACTTGTGTATTCCTGGCTGTTGAATGTACAGCCACGCTCTTCTTGAACTGCATGTGGGAGGCCCCACTGCTGGAATTTTCTCTTAGTTTGATATAGTACAAGTCAGAGTTAACAATATAGCTCTTTTTATTGCTGAAAATCTTGGTAGAACAACCCTAATAGAGAATTCACTCTTTTGTAAAGTGTACTATCCGAGCAGAAGACAAAACTATCAGATACACATTTTTTTCTTACCAATCCAAGGAAGGAATGTTTTCTCAGTAAGTAAATTATGATCTAAGATTCTTTGAAGAAATACAAGCATCAGCTAATTTAGAATCACTAAAAATCTGTTTACTGTGTGCTTACTCTCTGATATCATGCTTGATTGTCAGTCATCTTTGTTTTACTGTGTTTTACTATTTGAACTTCATTATGAGATGAAAAGCTTGAAGGAGCTTTTAAAGTGTAAACTAGGTTAGAAAAGGCACTGTTCAGAATGTTGCAAGAGTCATTTAAAAGAAGCTTGTTACTGTGACATTCATGTCTAATCAATATGCTGGGGCAAGAATATCAGTAGTAATTTTAATTAATAATAAAAAAGCCTGATTCCCAGTGAAGGGTAGAAGCATGAAAGTAGAATTATTTTAATGACCCAGCCAGACAGGTCTGCGAGCAAAGTCTTGCGTACTTATTTATGTAGTCTTGTGTAAACCAGTAATATGTGAATTGTTTATTTAAAGGACGCAATGCATGTTTTATGTTGTCTCTTCCAATTTTGCATGCCAAATATATTTTACCTTACAGAAACCTTTGAGGCAATTATTCGAGAATTTGGCAAGAAGTAACTTAATGACGACTCAGTAGTCCTTCAAACAAGAAGTCTCTATTTCTGGAAGTTGTTGAATCTATGAAATGTAAACCTAAAAGTGTTAAGTAAGTAAAGTTAGGTACGAGGGGAAAAGAGTATACTTAGTGTTGAAATAGTTTGACTTCAACTTTTACAACGGTGGGAAGCAGCTCAGGAATTACAACCCATCTATCGTTATTCCAACTACTGATTGAACTGTTCCATTCCTTTTTCGCATCTTGGGTAGATATTACAATGTGTATGACACGTCCCAGTATTATTTTTACTACATAAGCATCACAGTTTGTATCTGAAAAAATATCAGGTCCTCCCTTTACCGTACTACTTCTTCTTTTAAGTCTCTTTTTTTTAGGGAAAGAAAGGACTGCTAGACCAGAAGATCCTAGAGCAACCGGCAAGGAATTTGTTCAGGACCAAGTAAAAGCAGCACCCAAGAAAAAACTGCGATGCAGTATGTTGGAAGCATAACCTTCCCCAGGACTGATCTGTTCCTGATTTCACTGAAATTAAAAGCTCTCTTCTGATCGGTTTTTGTAGCAGAGGAGTTAGGCTCACAGGAACTCAGCAGATGCCCTGGTGGTATGCTAGTTAAGCTATTGCAGAGTGACTCAAGCAATGCTGACTTAGGATAAAAGAGGATCTATTCTAATAAGTGGGGTTACATTTTTGTCCTTGATACCATGGCTGCGATTTACACAGCAGTCTGCCAGGGTTTTATACTGTGCTTTTTTCAAGGGGCAAAATGTTCCCACAGTGTATTGGGTTTGGGTGGCAAGGCTTTGGTAGCAGGGGGACTACAGGGGTGGCTTCTGTGTGAAGCTGCTAGAAGCTTCCCCTATGGCTGATAGAGCCAATGCCAGCCAGCTCCAAGATGGACCTGCTGCTGGCCACGGCTAAGCCCATCAGTGCCGGTGGTAGTGCCTCTGTGATAACATATTTAAGAAGGAGAAAAAAAACTGCACATGAAGCTGTAGCTGGACAGAGGAGTGAGAATACGTGAGAGCAACAACTCTGCGGACACCAAGGTCAGTGCAGAAAGAGGAGATGCTCCAGGTGCCAGAGCAGAGACTCCCCTGCAGCCCATGATGAAGACCGTGGTGAGACAGGCTGTCTGCAGTCCATGGAGGTCAACAGTGGCGCAGATATCCACCTGCAGCCCATGGAGGACCCCACACCAGAGCAGGTGGATGCCCGAAGGAAGCTGTGACCCCGTGGAGTGCCCGCGCTGGAGAAGGCTCCTTGCAGGACTTGTGGACCCATGGAGAGAGGAGCCCACACTGGAGTGGGTTTGCTGGCAGGACTTGTGACCCCATGGGGGGCCCACGCTGGAGCAGTCTGTGCCTGAAGGATTGCACCCTGTGGAAGGAACCCACGCTGGAGCAGTTCGTGAAGAACTGTAGCCTGTGAGAAGGACTCATGTTGGAGAAGTTCATGGAGAACTGTCTCCTGTGGGAGGGACCCCATGCTGGAGCAGGGGAAGAGTGTGAAGAGTCCTCCCCTGAGGAGGAAGGAGTAGCAGAGACAATGTGTGATGAACTGACCGCAACCCCCATTCCCTGTCCTCCTGCACCGGTGGGAGGAGGTAGAGAAAATCAGGAGTGAAGCCCAGGAAGCAGGGAAGGGTGGGGGAAGATGTTTTAAGATTATTTCTCATTATCACACTCTGATTTGATTGGTAATAAAATAACTTGGGGAAATTATCCCCAAGTCAAGTCTGTTTTGCCCATGACAGTAATTAGTGAATGATCTCTCCCTGCCCTTATCTCAACCCACAAGCTTTTTCTGAGGAGAGGGAGTCATAGAGCAGCTTTGGTTGGCACCTGGACTCCAGGCCAGGGTCAGCCCACCACACAAGCTGTAGGAAGACTGAGGCCATGACTGTTTTGGGAGACTTGTACCACTATGTGTCAGGCCTTTTTGGCCTCTCAAAACAAAAGCCCCAGAGAAAAATGCTCTGCTTTTGCCTCCCCGCCTCGTCTGCCCTATGTACCTAACCCTTGTCTGTGTGCATGAGCAAAGAGAAGGGGACAATACTGGGAGCTCTGCTCCCCCTTGTATGGGGAAGCAAAGCTATGGTCTTTGTAGTCAAGAGGCACAGGGATGACCTGCTCCTTGTTTTCTCTGAATAAACATGGCATCACAATGTGGGAGGTGCAGAGGCTTTTCTCATGCTGCTCTCTGCTCTGTACCCGTGTAGAGCAAGACTACTGCCTGTGCAGCGGGATAAGATTATGCCACAGGAGGTGCTTAGTAGTTAGCTTTCCCCTGTGGGTTTACTATGAGCTGTGATTAGCTCAACTAAGAAGTAGCGGAGAAAAAGGAGAGTTCCTACACCTACCTACTGTGAAGAAGTTTATGTCTTTTTTTATTGTTGTTGATGGGGTTTTTGCTGCTATACTGTAGCTATCTACATGGGCACAGCCCGCCAACAGAACTATGGATTTTGGCCTATATCCTTTTCCATTCAGTAAGTTTGAAAAGAGTTAAAAATTCACGTAGGATTCTGGTCTGAACTTCCCTGAATTTGTTTGTACAGGCTCAGTTAAACGAAGAAATACACATAAAATTTAGCACCATCTCTGTAATTTCCTATTGCCTGCCATTGGTTAAATATACAAAATCAGCTTTCAAAGAGTACCTAGAAGTAATTATGGCATAGACCAATATTTAAGGCTTCTGCTTTTTTAGAAAATACTAGCTTTCATCACCTTGTTACTTTATAAACTTAATTTTGCAGAAGCTTGAAATAACAGAATCAATTACACCTAAATAAGGTATGTAAAATAAATAAATATAAAATCAATTCCCTTCTCCAAAAGCAACACAGAACAAGCAGTAGTGCATGAGACGTAAACAGCTTTCTAATTAACGTGAATCTCTACTTTTTAGAACATTTTAAGGCAGTATAGTCTGCAACAATTACTCTTACTTTAAAATCAGTCTCTGTTTTGTGATGACTTATGGTCTGCTCTCAGAAGGTAAAACAAACATTCTCTTAATCCTGCCCAAGATTAGCACACTAATTTAAAAAATCTAGTTCTCCTTTGGAACGTCTATTTTTCTTCTCCAATTTTTAGCCTTCCACAAAGAACACAGGCTGTTCTGTATGTGTCCTCTTTAAAAGTTCTTGTGTTACAGATGAATCAGTTAGTGAAGAATTCATGACTCATTCCTACAAAAAAATTTCTTGAACTTCCCCACCTATGTGGCCTGAGGATCATACCCCTACTGACTTATCTCCTAGCGAACTTTCTCATTTCTTCAGGAAGATGTTCTTAATTTTCTTTTTGATACTGCATCCATGAGGACCTTGTTATTGACTTGTTGCTGAAATGGAAGGCATGATCAAACTCAAGATTTCTAGCATTACAGCCTCTGGCTACAAGGACAGCTGGTATGTATTGTGGGTAATCATATATTCTGTGGTACAAAGTATTAGAGGTAGTTTTAATCTGAGAAACAGTGTGTTATCTCAGTAATGGTATTAATTGTAGATGGTTGGATATTTGATTTCAAGTTCATGCTTTTCAAGCTCACTACAAATGAAATGGAGAAGGCAAAAAGCTGAACAAGGCTACATGGTCAGTGATTTCCATTCAGTGCTGAATCAAATGGTTTACATCTACCAAGGCAGTTTGAGGGGGAAGGAGAAAGAATGGAGGTGGGCAGAAGGTTGATCTTCTCAAAGTGCAATGTAGCAGAAGACATCCCTTGCAATAAGATGGTTTGATAGAGCAAAGATTATAGTGAAAGAAGGCAGGAAAAAAATAAAGTCCTCAATCTTGAGATTCTGAATCCCTGAAATTCCTGCTAGCGTTGGTTGCCAGACTACAAGGGCAGAAAGGATAAGTGCCATGTATAAGTTGTGGAAAACAGTATAAGATGTTTATACTCAAACTAGGCAATTTTTCTGAAACGTATCTGTATGAACAGACCCATAAAAATAATTAAGGGGGGGAGAAGTGGGATTACTTGCACTTAGAGATCCTAAAGTGACTTGTCCAGCCTGTCTTTTGATCATAATAGTTTTTTCTCTTTTTGCTTCATAGTAACATGTGATGCACACTGTCCTTTGAAGGATGCTTTACTTACCCTTTTGTACTACTACTGAACCCCAGTTTTACTCAGCATATTAAAAGAAATGTCCAAGTGGTGATATATACATTTGTATTTCCTTACAATATCTTCTCCTTCTTTTGCTTTGCCCCCCCCACTATTCAACATTCTTTCCCATTTTTCACTCTATTGCCAACAGATAGTTCTGCGGGCTATTTAGTGATTTTGCTATTATAGCAGTGCTGAACGTGAATTTCAGAAAATCTATTTAAAAGAAAAATAATAAGTGTTTTGGACATTCGAGAGCAATAGGAAATGCTCTGGGCAGCAATCAGAAGGCGTGCCTAAAAATAAATAGTTTAGCCTTATGCATATATTGTCCATATTTGTACCTTTACAGTATGGGTTCAGAGTCCTAAACTTAACTTTCAAACAATCCAGTGCTCTCTGCAGTTTTGGAGACATTTACAGCCATTTTCTTTTCTAGTGATCAGGATGGTTCGGTATACTCAGAAAGACATTCCCCATTCTGTTTACTGGTTCACAATGTTACCGAATGTCCCATAACTTTTAAACATAAGGAATTCAAGGAGGCTGTAGAATAATTTGATGATTTAATAATCTTCATTCTGATAAAAAACAGAATTTGGTACCTTGGTACAATGTAAAGTTACAGTAGTTAAGACAGCAGAATGTAATTTGGTGTTTTCTCTTTGCAATGGAAAAGATTTTTTTCCATTATTTTTTTCTGGTAAGTTGTCTCAGTTGTCCTTTTAAACTTAAAACAGTTAATACACCAAACCAACCTGGTGTGCCCTGTGTTCTGACACTTAGATGATTCATATATTGAGAAGTCATGAGAAGATCCTTGTTAAGAAATAATCCATCCATGATAATGCCACCATCTGCTGTCCGGGGAGAAGGGAGAGCAGTGAAAACCAGAAAAAGCAAAATCTCAAGCTCCCTTACTTGGGTGCAGACTCCCGCCAATGATCCACAAATCTTATTCAGGCATCTGGCAGGGACTTGGCAGCTTTGCAGTTGTGGGAAGTGAAAAATGATCATAGTTAAACTTACGCTTAGCATTCTCTCATTTTTTGCAAAGATAGTAAAATAGTAACGTGGTACCCGCTTGCGGGCATGCATCTATGTATAGCTTTAGATGGCCCCTCCAAAGCACTTACAAACTGCTTAGAACATCATGCATGGGCGAACTGTAGTGCTAGTGAATTTAGGTTTGATCTAAACTCCCACTCTCTCAGCTGTTTCTGAAGACTTGGTGCACTGTGTTCTTTTTCCTTCTCTGAATGGTACTATGCATTACTAGTAGTAGCACCAGGAGTTACTATTACCTCATGCTATATTAAATATCCATTTACTTTTTTCTTTGCAGTGAAATAATGATAGAATACCAGATTAGTCTCTTCACTGCCTATATATGCTCTTGTAGAGCAGTTGTGCAAAGCTGACTGAGCAGGCTCTCAAATACAAGAGACTAGGAAAATGCTCTTTTGCCCTCCCCCTCTCCCACCCCAGTTACTTGCCTGTTGTTTCTGGGGTTTTGCGCTTAGTCAGTCCTCTGTGCGATCTGGGAGGAGCACTGCCATGCAAGCTAATCATTCCCTCCTTCCGCTGCCTAAGCCGCTTCCTTCCTTTTTCTTTTTAAAAACTTCTTTCCCTGTTCCAATTGTGAGACAAGCTGGAGCTCCTGAAGTACAAAGCGAAACTGTTTACCAACAGCTGGGATTTTTTGGGACTGATTAGATGGTGTCTCTACCATACAACCTACCCCAGTTGGAGACAGTGATTTTATGCCTGATCAAAAAGTAAGACACTGCAGAGAATATTCATGTTCTAGACAGAGCTCCTGTAGAGATATAAATATATGTAACTTTATTCTTTCTTTTCACTGGAATCTACATAATATCAAGACACCAGCTAGTACACGATGCATTCCAACATTTTATTGTTTATGTGCCATTGCTTGCTCGTCTGGTTTTCATCATCATAGTCAAGGCATTGGTGGGACTCTTGAAGCTGCCTGTATAGAGCCATGGACACATGCAGCTACCTTATCTTCTTTTGTTTCAGTCATTTTATTCCCTATCTGAAAATTCCACTACATCCAAAATAGATAAATCAAAAGGGTCAAGTTCATTTGCTCCTCATGCACTCCTTACAACTTCCCTCTTCTCAGATCCGACAGGTTGTTGGCAGTTTTGTACCCATCTGTATTTCCCTTCTGCCTCCACCTCCTCACCATCTATTCCTAAACACTGTTTTCTCTTTCATGCGGCGCAGCATGAAACTAATGCAGACTGCTGGGTAGTAGGTCTAAACTAGCTTAGACCCCTGTAATCTCACCTTTCTTCCTTCACCGTTCACTCCAGGCCTCCCTCCACTCCCTCTTTAGAGCCATTTTTCTTAGATGACAAGATAATGCTTGGAAGAGAGGTTAGTCATTTTTAAGAAGTGTATTACATAGAGCAATGCCAACACAATACAGAGGAAAAACTACTTATATGACCTCATTATAAAGAATTTTACCGTAACTGTTGAATTTATGCAAAGCTCTCAGTAAAACAGTTAAAATTCTGCATCCTGTTCCTTCTTGGTTCTGTATCCCCTCCCATTCACTTGTAGCCTCTTGATTTTGTTACATTTGCTCCTATTAGGCTACCAGGCAGCCTGCTTGCAGTACCTGCTTTTGCTGCCCAGACACTAGCACATACAAATATTTAGGTCCAAGCCCTACTATTAGCTTATTTACTAAGTGATCTTGTTATTGTGCTAAAGTGTGCATGACTCCATGCCTGAATGAATGAAAATGGTCACCCTTAACAGCGGGCACTTGAGTAATCAATGGCCCTCTCAGACCCGAGTGCCATTCATCAAATGCATCCTGGAGCTCTTCAGTCTCTTTGTCATTTCACGGTAAAGTTACTAATGACCGTATCAGGCATAACTTGTTTGGTGAAAACGGATGGGCGGGTTGTGTGTAAATATACCTTTCTTTGTCTTGTTTGTCTCTGGTTTAGACAGAAACTTCTCCGGGAGAACCAAGGATCCATTGCCTAAACCCATTGTGCAGGCCTATACCAACACTCGCTGATACAAGTTACAGCTTCTCAAGCTCTTCTAGAGATGGGTCACTTCCCTTCTGAAAGAGCATGCATCTCTTTTGTTATTACCAGAAATATCTATTGCACCAGAGTAACTGTAACGTAACGCAGCTTTCCAGAATGCAACCCTTTTCTTAAAGGATAGGAAGCAGAGCTTCGAAATAATGGAAGTTTTCATTTTCCAGCTATCTTGTGTTCCTGCTTGCTTGCACCTACTCAGCATGTCAACTGCATTTTTATTAAAAAAACAAAGTCCTTTTGTCATTGGTCTCGCTCTTGGATTTAGCCACTGACTTAACAGTGAAATGACAAGAGGTTCCCTTTGTCTAACGATGCACCTTTTCATTTGTACTTACAGAGCTAATGGAACATAACTCTTCAGAGCAATAACGAAACTCAGTATTTTTTTCAACTCTAAATTGTTTCTTAGAAAGGCATTGAAACTCATCTGCCACAAGTGAGGAATTGCCCCTGTCATCCAATAGGGAGAGCCAAAGAGCTTCTCTTTGCTGACCCCAGTGGTTGCATTTTAATTATTTTTTTTTATATTATACATCTGATAGGTTAATATTAGACCTGTTATTCAGCATGTGGAGTTGTGATCATTCTTTTCTCAGTTTTCCTGGTGGCTTGATGGTTTGGCTCATGCAAAGCTGGCTACCTTAGAGCAGCTATTCCTGGGTATTTTTGTCTTGGGCAATGGCCTAGATCCTTCAAAAGCTTGTCTCTTCTGCCTCATGCAATTGCTTGTTCTGTTTTATGCAAATATTGATGTAATCCTACTCTCTATAATTCTATACTGATTAAGGTGAGTGTTCCTTCCCTGTCTTAAAGATGCCATCATGAATTTGTGTGCTTTGATTCATTAATTCTTATGTTTTGTGTTTCAATATGATGGCAGCGTTCTCATTTTTCTTTTTAATGGTGTGATGAAGGGGTCACCCTTCTTGATTTCTCTTTCTCTTTACACAAGTGCTTTATTGTTATCACAGAACTCTTATTTATAGACACCTCTAACTGGTAACTTGTATTTCTACGGTGACAGCAGCACAGCGATATGGTTTCCATGCTTTGGCAAAGAGCACAGCTTTTCCAAAATAACTGCATATTTTTAGCTGGCCAACGTTTGTTATCTGATGTCATATAGAACACAGTAATTAAGTATTTAGTGCTCCTATGCACTAAATTAAACTGACTAACAAATCTAGCTTTAAGAGAGAATTTTCACTGAGGGTGTATTAGCAAGAAGTATCTGTAAGGTAGGGGGAAATGCAATCAAAAGTACGCGGCAGGTAACCAAGGTGTGGGAAACTATGTTTGGTTCTACATTCTATAAGTGTCAGATTACTGTTTTGAGCTAAGCAGCTGTTTTCTCATTTGTATTTATTCTAATTCCGAGATATTTTTAAAGGAAAAAGGAGAAGCAAATTCCACAAATGCAACCATAACCAGCCCACATTCGTGTTACCAGGAAGGCTTGGGACACAGGCTACTACGATGTGAACTCAAACAGAGGCATATGCATCAGCTTCAGGCTGGAGCAGTCCAGACAAATATTGTTCCCACTTGCCAATAGACTGCAGGCTGCAAGGCAGCAGTAGCGTGCTGTATTTTGTGAACTCCGGCCTCTGTTTCTCTCTCTGGGAAATCATCTGTTCTTGTTTCCAGAATGGGAGTATAGGCTCCAAAGTGAATTCCAATAGTCAGTCAGCTGGAAAAGATGAAAACCAAACTTGCTGTCTTCTCTTCTTCGTACCAAAACATGACCTGATTTGGCAAGGTCATGATTACTGAACTCATTAATCATATTTGCTTGTGTGTTATATTCTGACAGTATCAAGTACACACATAAGCTCTGAGCATCAAGTATACTTCTCCCTCTTCTCCCACTTTTCCTCTGGATCACTAGGTGTTCTTTAGCAATAATAATGGATATTTACTGCACAAGAAATGCTCTGAGATCATGCTTTTGCACAGACTGGCAAACCCCATTATTTTCTGTATTCTAGATTCTGACTGTCAAGAAAAATCTCCCTTTCAATAGAAAATGAATTTTGTTGTAATAAGAAAGTATTTCCATTAAGAAATAATATTCATTATTAAATTATTATGAGGCTCCCAACTCTCTCTCATTTCTGCTTTTCTGGTTTGGAATAGTTGAATTAGTAACATTTCCAAGTCTGATTCTTTCTCGTTGATGTTGGAAAGGGGAGTATTCTGTACCATGTATCTACATACAATACTGATCTGATGAACCAAGGTATGTGACAGGTATCATTCACCTTGGAGTATCTTACTCATTTCGTCAACTAATCTGTTTTCTGGAATGTTTCCTAATAATTTCCCCACCTGAAATTTGAGTTTTGCCAGGGTTTGATTCTTAGCGAATTCCTGACAGACCGAACCTTTAGTCTTTTCGTTTCCTCCGAAATCATATATTTTCTGCAACTAGCTGGCATCACTATAGCTAGGCCGGTAACCAACAGTTGTCTGTGTTGTGCTATAAATTCAGAGTTCAGTGTTGACGGCCTATGAGAGCAAGCTGTGTGAAATACAGCTCCTTTGACCATTCTTAAGATTTCAAGCTTTTAATACAGGCAAAACCACTATTTCAATGTAAGTAGTTGTATGCACTGTATAATTCATATCTTTCCCTTTTGAAAATTCTATTTTAACTAGCCATAAATGTGCATTTCTTGAATAATTTAAAAGCAGAATGTTTAAGAATGGATGTGATCGTCTCCTCACTGTAACTGAGCAAAGGCTAGTACTAGTCTGAGTTTAGGCCTTCATAATGCTAATATTTGCCTTTCCGACAGACTGCTGGAACATGCAGTTTTGTTATCATTAGCAGAGATTTTCTTCAGATCTTTCAGGACAAAGTTCTTTTTTTTGACGCTATTCTTGAGCTTTCAAGTAATTTGACATGTTCTATGTAAAAACAGCCCAATCTTCTGAAGTTGCCAAATTAGTGATATTAATGAGCTCCCACTTTTAACTATTAATGGCTTCCTATATAAAAGAATTACACTTACTGCAATCACAGAGCGCTAATGTTTGAAGCTAAAGGTTATCAACTCATCATTACAGCTGTTTGCTGTTTATTTTAGTCTCCTGCTACTCTGGTACAGGGGAACCCTAACTTGAACATTCCTTACCTGCCAAAATGTATGTATCTTGTTCAGACAAGATCTTTTTATTTAAACTGGATTATGTAATAAGAATTCATGGCTGAGTGTTAAAAAATAGAACTCAATTCTGTTTAAGCTGTGATATGTATAAGGAAGAAAAACCTCCTCCCTGCCCGTGGTTTGGCAGGGTAGCAGATAGAGGCTTCCTTAGCCAAAGATCAGAACAGGTAAATAGTTTCCATTTGTACATGTACATACCGATATTATCTTGCAAGTCTTGAAAGCCACTGACAGGAGACAGATGATGGAATGACTTTCTTCTTCTGCCTGAGCCATGTGGAAAAACTTGCACTGCTGCTCTGCTGCGCAAATAAATCGCTATCTCAAAACCTGAGTGGCTTAGAAGCACAGAAGTGACTCAAAACAACCCATCAGTGACATCCAAATAGTCATGTTTGTAAGTAAATATAATTCACACCTCTAGAATAAACAGAAAATCAGTTATTTTCAGTGTTGGAGAACTGCATCAAAACTGGTTTTAAAAGATACTGGGTATAATTTAAAGTGATGCTGTCAGGTTAAACAACTTGGGTCTCTTTCCCTGTCATATGTGTGAATTTAGGATCATTTGAAAGGAGTTGCTACTCTGGTGCAAGTAAAATGACAGTCATACTCTATCATACGTAAACATTAAGCTGAACAGGTTTTAAATTCCCATTCGTTGGGAAGCAGAGTAATTCCGTAACTTCATTGAAGTTACTCTGAATTTATACTAACATAATAAGGAGGCCATTGGTCTCTTATCTTCCCTTAAGTATGCTGTGCAGCATTTTAGTGTTGCTCAGGAATTAACAGAAATGTCAATCATGCTTTAGCGGAGCCTAAAAATACTTTCTAGTCAAATGGATTGTCACAGAAATACTGAAAACGTAAAAGGACACAGAATTCTGATTTTTATACTTGGCTGCATGGCCATGCTCATATATGAAGAGTCTGTCTTGAAAAGTGACATACTGATCAAAACAAAATACAATTTATTATCCTAGAGACGATAATAATATTCTTTAACACAGGCACTGTGTAAATAAGGATGTAGATAGAAAATTTTTTACTTGTAAGTGATCAGTAAGTTTGAATATTTTAGATGTCAGTGACCAAAACTGAACCCCTAATAAGGTCCAAACTGTCTCTGATTGAGCAGCCAAAATTGCCAGTAGTTTTCTATAAATCTTGGCTGTTCTGAACCCGAGGTGGTATCAAAGGAACGTGAAATGACGTAAAATCATTTTGCATTAGATTCTGCGTCAAAGCTGGGTATTGTCTCCTTGAAGGTCTATGCTGCCTGCTTACAACACGTTTAAGGAGAACATAAATGTAATATATTCTCTCTGTCATCGTGGGAAACGGTATTTCTTGTGCGCTGCTTCTACCAACATCGGTTAGTTGTCTCGTTTCCTTACTTTCTACTAAAGTATAATATAGTTTGTGCTAGTCTGCCATGAAATAATACCAATGTTTTCTTGGGTACATTGTTTAAAATACATATTATGGGTCAGAAGTGGCCATGTTGTCTGCAAAACTTCTGTTAGAAAACAGATTTAATAATACTTGTGGCTCTGGTTATGTAGATACAGCAGTGGATACTTTCCTAATTACATAATTAGATGCCAATTAGTCTCTTTAAAATTGATTCAGTTGTTTCATAGATTTTTTAATGTGTGTCTCTTTTTTTGCTTGTGTATGTGAATTATAAAACTCTTCCAGATACATACCTGGTACATGCTAAGCTCTTACACCACTGTGCATGCTTAGCCAAAATTCACAAAGGAAATAAAATGTTTAGATTTCGGATTTATATCTCTACTCTTCAATGCCCCTTGAAGTTCTGTTAACGTATGTTTATCTTCAAGAGTGAAGCTGCTCTCCAAGTGTTCTTACAGCTTCATGTCTACAAAATCAAGTCGATAGAAAGGCCCTGCCAGAGGCTGGGCCACAGATCTGGTGTGTTACCCGAAGTTTAGAATTTCACAGGGAATGTCCTGGTTAGTTGTGGCCCTTGTGCAGGGAGTCAACTGTGGGACTCCTCACCGCCAGCAGCTGCGGAACAGTTGCCTCATTCTGCTTTGGGAAACGGTCTCAGAAATAGAGATTTCTGCAACTGCTTTTGAAGCTCAGGTGCTGCCTACAGCCTCGCTCATCACATCCCTCATCCGATCTGCTTTTCTCTCCGCTGTGCTGGCCTGCCTTGGCTTGCCGATGCCCAGTAGCCCCGAGGGCATCCAGAGCCCCCCTTTCCTCCTCCTGTGTCCCCAGGCCAGCAATAGCCGGAGGGAGGCCATGGAAAATGCCAGGACCGGCTTATTGCCGGTGGTGGGAAAACCTCTACCGCAATGCCCTCGCTTCTCCTCCTGGCCTCTTATGTATGTATTTGTCGAAATGCTGTTTTTCAAGTCTGTTTTACAAGATTTGTTGTTTGCCTGTCAATATTCACGTGCTGGTTATTTAAACTTTATTGAGGAAAACGTTTTGAGCTGCGTACCCTTGGTGCAAATTAGATTAACTAGAGATTGACACCTGTGAACGGTTAGAATATAGTACCCATGTCTCAGTCTCACTAAAACTAATGAATTAAGTTTGTGAACCTATATACCTAATGTCTTTATTTTCAGTCACTCCTGCCTTGATTCTGTATGCATAATAATTAGTTTTCAGAATTTGCAATGTACCTCCCTAGGCCATTTTCCTGGATATTTATGCAATTAGTTTAATGAACTTTGCTGAGGAGTTGCTATGTGATTAACAGTCATTACCTTCTCGGCTTGCCAATTTTACAAATTACCTGGAGATTTCACGTTCCGCAACTAAGTTTTTCCTTATTCGCTGCCTTCAAGCCCCAAACGTTTTTGCGGCGCGCTCGCCCGGCCGAGGGACAGCAGAGGCGTGCGGGCCGGGCTGCTGCTCCGAGGGCGATCCGCGCTCATCCCCCGGCCCCGGCCGCCCTTCCCGGGACGAGTGATGTCCGCGGAGCCGTTTACCGGTTTGCCCGGGGCTGTTACCAGCGCATCGCTCTTTCGCGTAGCTGGGGGAAACGGCTTAATAGCGAGGGGGACACACACACGCTGTATCTCCCTCTGCACCGAGTTCTCGCCCCGCAGGTTTCCCGCACCGGGGGTTTCCCGGCTGCGGGACCTGCGCCCCCCGCCTTCCCGCGGGGAGGCGGGCACCCGACCGGCCCGGTCCCCCCCGCCCCCGGGGGTCGGGCTGGAAACGAGCGTTCCCGGGGGTCGGAAGGGGGCGGGGGGAGCCGGCGGGGCTCGGCGCTGGCAGCGCGGTGGGGCGGCG
>VYZM01021024.1:63579-95930 GCA_013398915.1 Dromas ardeola
CGCGGCGGCGGGGGGGTCCCGGTTCCGCGCCCCGGTAGGAGCGGCCGGGCGTCGCAGCGCCCGACATGAGGCGTCCCCGTCAGGGCGGGAGCGGCGGCGCGGCGGGGCGAGGGCCGGGCAGGAGGAAGGGACGGGAAGGGAGGGGGGTTTGGCTCTCGGCGCTGCCCGGTGCGGCGGCCGGGGGCGGCATCTGGGGCCAGGGGGCTCCGGCACGGCGGCCCCTGCGAGCCCCCCGGGCCGGGGGGTGGGAGAGGATCCAGCCGCGGCTCCGTTCGTGCAGCCCCTCCTCGGGCACCTCTGGGCTCTTGCAGGTGCCAAAGCCGCTGGCCGTGGCGAGGGGCAACTTTCTCTCACTGGATTTCACTTTCTTTGCCGTGTCGGCTGAGGATGTTAACTTTGGGTGCAGCTGGTCTTATTCCCTCGAGCTGCTGCGTAATTTTGCCTTTCTAAGCATATGATGTTTGATGGTATTTCTACCATTATGTTTCTCTGAGAGAGCAAGGGTTGCCTTGCAATGCCTCAGGGAAGCAGAACCATCATGTTTGCATGAATTACTTTATAGTTAGATGTAAGTAACTCAGAGGTTTGATTTTTTAAAATTTTTTTAATTATATTTTTTAGAAAAATTCCATAACACAAAAGTAGTGTTATTTTTCTTGTCACATTGTCTTCCCTTTGCATGCGTGTTTGTGACATGATACATTGTGAATGGTAAGATGTGATAATCCATTCTTTCGCAATAGAATGGTATTACATATTGCAAATTAGATGACAATCGATTTGAAAAAGTTTGTAATGTCAAGTTTTCATGTGTCTGTGCAGTGGTAATATAACGGTAAATGGAGATTGTGGCTCAGATTTAAAGAAGTACCTGACATGATTCAGAAACCCTTCCTTTCTATTGCAGGTTAAGTCAGCTGTTGTTCTTGAGAGTCCTCGGTTGCGCTGCTTTGTCAGAATTGACCTCATGTGTTTAGATATTTGCCTCCAGATCTTCTGTGGAGCGTGGCCCTGCTGAAGGGCAGTGCCCCCTGAGAAAAACACTCCTCAAGCAGAATCTCAGCTGTGGCAGATGACTGAGAGCGGTACTGCAGAAACTATGTAAGCTGGTTTTGCGCTCCTGGAGTAAACATGATGAAAACGGAGTCTTCAGGGGAAAGATCAACCCTCCGAAGTGCCTCTCCTCACAGGAATGCTTACAGAACTGAGTTCCAGGCGCTGAAAAGCACCTTTGACAAACCGAAATCAGATGGAGACCAAAAAACGAAAGAGGAAGGAGAGGCCTCGCAGAGCAGGGGAAGGAAATATGGCTCAAATGTCAATAGGATTAAGAACTTATTTATGCAGATGGGCATGGAGCCCACTGAAAGTGCTGGAGTTGCCCCTAAAACCAGGGGGAAGGGTGGCCATACATCACCCCAAAGACGAATTAGGCCCAAGGAATTTGTCGAAAAAGCGGATGGTTCAATCGTAAAATTGGAATCATCCGTCTCAGAAAGGATTAGTAGATTTGATACTATCCATGATGGTCCCTCCTATTCCAAGTTCACTGAAACTCGGAAGATGTTTGAGCGAAACACTCATGAAATGGGACATTCCAATCGCTATTCCCCAAAGAAAGAGAAGGTCGTTTCCAATGAGCTTCCGGATGAATGGTGCAGCTCTAAGTCTCACAGAGGCAGCACTGATTCCCTGGACAGCCTTAGCCCAAGGACAGAGACTGTCTCTCCAACTGTGAGTCAGCTCAGCGCAGTTTTTGAAAACACTGACTCACACAACGTAATCGTTGTAGAAAAGTCGGAGAACAATGAAGAGTACTCTGTAACTGGTCACTATCCGCTAAACCTCTCGTCTCCCGTCGCAAGTATCTCCTCGCCAGCTGCAAACCTTGAGGGTTTCAGCCCTTTGAAAGATACCAGCACGTGGTCTCCACCAGCCAAACAGAGTCCAGGCGTGCCGTCTGCTGAGACCTCTCAGCAGAACAGCACGCCTTCAGCCCTGAGGCAGAAGACGTCCACGGGTACTTCAGCAGGTTCAAGAACGACTGAAGAAATAAAGAAGAGTAGAGAGGCAAGTGCTGATTCTGTTGAGAGCTCTGCAGCGAGTCAACAGGATTCGGTCAACGTGCTCGACAGCGAAAGATCCGTGGACAGCTGCGCTAGGAGTAAGTCAAAAACAGAGGCAGAACTTTTGTTGCAACAAAAGGAACGGTCGGAGTATGCGGAGAGTGTCTTTGATAGACCCGAAGCTGCAGAATTACCAAAAAATGTAGCTTCAGGTGGCGATTTTGCCACAGATGCTGTTTCAGACACTACTGAGTCCCATTATGATGAGGCAAGTGAAAAAGAAGCGCATGAAGATGTGAATAATTTTCAGAGTTCCCATGTGTACATGCACTCTGACTACAACGTGTATCGGGTACGATCAAGATATAATTCTGACTGGGGCGAGACAGGTACAGAACAGGATGATCAGGATGACAGTGATGAAAATAACTGTTATGAACCTGATATGGAATATTCTGAAATTAATGGATTGCCAGATGAAGATGAAATCCCAGCCAACAGAAAAATACAGTTTAGCCGTGCTCCAATTAAGGTAAAATTTCTACATTCTTTTTCTGCTGCGGTTTGGTTAGTTTTCAAGTGCAACTTTATTTGATGTAGATTTTGACAGCTGATCTCGGCTCTGGAAAGATTGCAGAGGATCTTTCGATACACATTTTTATTACAGTCAGCCAGCGAGCTTAATCTTAAATGAATTAAGGAAGCTGAGCTCTGATGAGCTTGTGTCATTTCCTAGACTACTTGATGGCTGACTAAGCTAGCAGAAATTGAGAACGACAGCTGGGTTTGTGAAGTTTGAGAATTTGAACATGTGTGTTTTGACTTACATGACTGAACTGTAATCGCATGGTGAAATGTAGAAGTGGGTATTTGGTGGCCTTTGTGCTGCTTCTTTTTTTCATTTGATATCACAGCTTCTTTAGATCGGATGGCTTTTCATCAACTCTTATCAGATGTTCTTTAAAGTTCCTGTATTTAAACACTGTGACGTGAAGTACAATGTGATTCTCTCTCAGTAGTAGAGGACTGTTAATATTCTGCATCTGAATTAGTATCACTTTTTCTAGTAACGTCTTCACTTTTTAAAAACTTTATTAAACATTATTATAGATATATCTAGTATGTCTCAGAGCTACAGAAAGGCCAAAGTCAGTTGACTGAAATACATAATGAAGGGCGTGTTTCTTCCAGAGCTTTTTTTGGTTTGTTTTTAAGTCCTTTGAAATTACAGCTAAGAATGTTATATCAAGTATTTTCAGTTGTGTAAGGAATAACTAGTCATGCTTTTTTTTTTTTGTACTAGCTTTTTACTGCTGAGTCTCAGAGTTAAGAGTAAAAGTATTTTACTTCCAAGTTGCTTTTAATGCATGTGGTCTCAAAAGGACAATTCAAAACTTTAGTAATTTTTTTCCAGAAATGGCTCTTGAAAGAGCCATATATGGTGAAGTGCTTGAAATCTAAACGTTTTTAAGTTAACAATCTGTAATTGTCTGTATTTTCATTGTGTGAGTTAAGTACTGAAAATTATTACATCAACAAACAGGAGTTTCACTACCAAACTTGAAGTAATGTGATTTACAAAATCTGTGGTTTTGTGTTTTACACCACCTGTGCTTTAAGGTAGGGTAAGATTTGTATTAGGACGTTTAATCTGAATGAAGCAACCAGGTTTTCACATCTGTTTTTGGGGAGGGTGGAAGAAGGGGAATGGCCTTGTGTTCTTCATGCTTCTAAACCACCATTTTTTACAGTGAAACAAAATATTCGGAGCCAAGATAATGGATTTTTTTTTTGTTTTGTTAGTATTTTGTTCAGGCTTGCGTCATCGACCAAAAATTCTGACAATGTCTGTGCTCCCTCTAGATTATTCCCATAATTAAACTAGTGGGTTTTCTTTAATTGTTTTGGAGATGAAGTAGAGAAAACTTTTATTCCAAAGGATTATGAAAGTTGTCCCCCTCCGCTGTCTTCCCCCTCAGGCTGTACTAACAGGCAAGATGATGTCCTCATCTGAAAGATCTACCAATTATGTGCAGAGGTTGGTTTTGTCATATTTATTATGGTTGCAACAGATAAGGATTCAGAAGGTGATTACACTGATTTAATTCTTGA
Organism: Dromas ardeola; assembly: GCA_013398915.1. Lineage (NCBI taxonomy): Eukaryota > Metazoa > Chordata > Aves > Charadriiformes > Dromadidae > Dromas > Dromas ardeola. The sequence goes on from VYZM01021024.1 coordinate 67,758, forward strand.
GATGGTTGGATTTTCTGCTGTTTCTGTTATGAAAGAACTAACAGTGACATTATTACTTCAGTATATTGCTGTCGTCTGTCTGAATCATGCTGTCATGGGCTGTAAGAGTATTCTCTCAATTATTTAGTTATAAAATTTTTCTTTTCTTCTAAGATATTCATGCCATGTTCATTTCAGATTACCATTATCAAGTAATAATAACAGTCCATCAGGAAAATACTCTAAAAGTCATTTGTGTAAATAATAAAAGAGTACATTTGTCATGGTTTTCAGCATAAAGCACTCTTAACAAGCTCAGCCAAAGTAGAAGAACCGTTGCTTTAATTATTTTAGCATCTTCATTGTAGATAGGAAGAAAACAGAATAAAAGCTGCACTGAGAGAGGAGAGAGTAGGAGAGACTGGGAAGTTCGTGAGATGCTCATGTGGTTGCTTTTTGTCCTGCGTGCCTTCAGTGCACGCAATTTGTTAGTCGTGTGGGAAGCAGAAGTGCGACCATGTGGAAGGCTTACACCAAGAGGAAGAAGTGCAGGGCAAGTTGTGGAAAATTAAAAGCTGCTTCTTGAGCCTTCCTCCCTTTTCTCTCCAGCACTCCGTAATTCCCACGTCGCTGTCAAGCAGCGTAAGCCCAGGCGGGGTGCCAGCAGCATCAGGTCACTGCCTGGCCACCATGCCGCGGGCAGGGACCCTGGAAGGGACCTGGGAAGGGCAGCTGGAGAATCCCCTGGTGGGTCCTCGGATGCTTGTGAGTCTATGGGCTCCTGCGCTGCCTCTCTGCCAGTGCTGCCAGTTCAGCATGCTGCTGGGAGGTCATCAACCAGCTCTGGAGAGCGGTTTCTGCCCCGCAGATGGGTAGCAATGAGCAGTGTAGAAGACAAGGGGGACTTGCTTTCTGTCCCCTCGCACAGTGCTGGTGGACGAGCGTACCCCATCACTCACTTTACCCGCCCGTTATGTGGGGATGGTGCTTGCTAGCTGAATGGACAGCAGCTGTTTGAGAATTGTTCTGTTCTAGGCGATTTTGTGTGTTAGTGGGCATAACTGGTTTCACTCATACTTTCCTGAACGTCGTCTCGTGCATCATCCTGAGAGAGGAAAATAAAAAGCAATGTAGGAATATTTTCTGAACTGTTGAAAAACTGTTTAGTCTTTATTAAAATGAAGCAATTTGTACTTAACTACTCTGCTAGACAGTGGTGCGAGAAGTCCAACCCAAACTCTAGATCTTTAGGGCTCATTTCACAGTATCATACCTCTACTCTCCTCCTACAGGTGAGCTCTGAAACAATTAACAAAATTGGCATTTGAATGTGTAATCTGTGAAATGAGTGGGTAGTTATTGCCATAAAGTTGTTACATGAATGTCTCAACAGGTTTGGATAAACATCTTTGAACTATTTTTCCAAGGGATTTTTCAGGTAGATGCGTAAGAAGTAAATGGGAAGAGTGCTGAGACCGAAGAGCAAAGACATTTCAGTTACCACCAAGGGGATCCTTTCTGTCCCTTCAGGGAAAACGCTGTGGACTATGAGAAGTAATGAAGTATAGGCAGAAGGATGAATAAATAAAATCTTACTCATCAAGCTGATAAAGACTGGATTCTGCTCATCTCCCAAGCAGGAAAAAAACCCAGCTGTTGAGAAACTCACTATAAAGAGAAGGATTCAAGTCAACGGCTGCAGGAAATTCTGCTCTGTCACAGTCTGTAATTTCACTATTACAATTCCCATGCTCCATGGGCCATTTACTCTGCTCTAGGATTATGGGATATGTTTGCTGATCTCATCTCTGTTGAAAGTACCTTTAGGAGTAGGCGGCTGCCCAGGGGCCATTGCAGGCTTGGAGAGTTTCTGGGTATTTGGAGTGTGGCATCACAGATGTGTGCAGTTGTGCACGTCTGTGGGAGCTTAAGTCAGCTTGGTGCCGTTCAATAAAAAATAGCCAAAAAGGGCCCAAGAGTTGGTGCTGGGAGTGGGCATGAGTGTGTTGCTAAACTAAGGATGTGCGTGTTGATAGAGCAGTTGATACGAGTGTTTATACAGCGATACAGAGGTCTTCATCAGCACTGGCCTGTTCTTGTGTTGAGGTATTGTGTTTCTGCTCAGGGATAGAACTGAAACTCTCCAAGGCAAGTGTAAGAGTGCAAAAAGTTAAGTGAATGCAATGAGGAAAAAAAATACCCTGTTTTTTTGCCAGGGATACATTTCTACACAAAAAAACACCGAGAAGCTCTGTGATTTATTGGGCTTTTGTTGAGTTTTGCAGGGTTTCATGAGGGTTGGGTTATATGCGACTTCTCAAACATTGCGGGCTAATTGGACAAGATTTGCCAGTAGTGGAAAATTCATTAGCTCATGGCTTTCCGCACCCTAACAAATAGAAATGTATTGATTGCCCAGATCATAGTCCCTTTTGAGCCATGCTTCCTCCATCCTGGATAGAATTAGGATGGAAGAGTAATGTTCACCTCTTCTCCTCTCTCCAAGTCCAGAATATCTGGTGTTTTGGTAGCTGATGGCTGCATCTTCAGTTAGTGCCCTAATTCTGGTACCAGGTACGTGTTAAACCATTTAAAGCTGTTAGCAGCAATTGGTATCTCCTGCTGAGCCTCCTTTTGTGACTTTCTGCTCTGCTGACTTGGCCCTACCTGGTGAAAGGGTTGGAGAGGGCTGGGAAGGATGTGACCAGACCGAATGGCAGACAGCAGGTAATTTATGGCGCAATGGTGGGTATTAGCCCAAGCTGCAGTTTTCAGGGTTCCGTAAAGCTTCCGTAGGGTGCAGTGGTGGTGAAAGGGCCTTTCTGAGTTTTAGGGTAGGTGGGAGAGAGGGGAAACAGGAATGGAAGAGGTAGAGCAAATGGATCTTCCATGCTTCAGCTAATTCCATATGAAGGGATTATGATCCCTAGTGCCCCTGCCTCATATGTTTTTCCTCTCTTTTTGTCGTGCAGCAAGACTCTATCTTACACTCTACGGCATTTCAGTTTCCCATATCGTGTTTTGTTCAAATGGTCTTTAGGAATCGGAATTTGTGCTTCTCTCTCTCTCTGTGCATTTGAAGAGGTTTTACAAGAAGTGCTGTGACTGTAGTTTAGTGTAAAATATAAATGTCATTTGTAATTAACAGTTGTTTTGAAATGTCTTATGAACTATGCAGTGATTTTTCTTACTAAAAATAGGTTCAAGGAGCAAGTCTTTCTTTTAGTTATTCCTTATTTCTCTTGCTAAAATGTATTCGGGAATGTAAATAGTGACGAAGAAAGAACGTGAAACAATCTGACCCTGCAATTACTTTGGAAATTTTTACTCTCCAAAAATATTATTATTCTTTGGTAAGCATCAAAATAAAGTATGCTGGAATAATTTTCAAGTTTTAGTTTTGAAAAAGAGAGTATTTCTGTGCCTGATTGACTATTTAGTATGGTATTTACCTCTTGTTAAAATGTTGAACTATTTTGGATCATAGAAGTCATAAGTGAAGGTTACCCATCCACAAGTCCTGTACAGTCCCTGGCTCCAAACTTGCCAATGCTTCTATTTGTGTTTTACTTAAGTTAATGTGGAGTTGGATTTAGATGACATCCAGGTCTCATTTCCAACCTCTGTAAGCCTATGATTCTATAAATAAAGTAGTCCTAGCGAATGTTAGGACACTTGTTGAAGGCAGATGTAGAAGACAGGACTTGCAGAGATATCCTGAGGGTATATTAGATTTAAAATGTTAAAGAATCTGAGAAATTAATCCACTTCTGAATGGGTTAATTAAGAAACCTTACAGATAAATAAAAATATGTAGCTTCCTTCTGAAATACACAGAAAGCGTATTTTCCTTTCCTTAAGTTTGGTTCTCCACTCTTGCTCCCGTGTCCATGCTTTATTTACAACGTCAGGAGTAGGTGGTAGTTTTGGCTAAAGCATGAAAGTAGATATTAAATAGGCTTAGGCTTTGTCTCCTGTAATGTTGAAGAAATCACTGAACCTTTATGCTGGTATTTGAATTCTGTAAAATGGGCAGCAAGTTGGTGATTAATTCCATTAATCTCGACTTGTGAAGTAGTTTGAGATACTGAGCTGTTGCTTGGGTAACTTGAAACATGTATATTCTGCTACTTAAAATGGCCTTATACTTTTTTCAGGTATTGTGAAGTACAGGAAATTCTACAGACTTTTATTAGTAATGATAAAAATAATAATTACTTTTATTAGTAATGTATTGTACTGCAAGGATTGTGATGGTAACTTTATTTGTAAAAGTTAACGATGTAAAACCAGATTCTTTCATCTGGTGGTAGGATACGTAGAGTGTTTGTGGGACCTGGTCTTTTATTCAGTTACATTTGTTATGAAAGATCATGTTGTGAAAGGCAGAACCTTTTATATATATGTATTTGTCCTGGAAAGGAACAAGGAGAAAATATTAAGGATTCAAAGACTGGATAGTCTTAGATAAAGAACAACAGTGAAGGGATAACGCATTCCAGAACAAGTTGCTATTTTGGTTATTAAAAGGTAAGTCTGTTCTACATGATTATCTCGTGCATGAAGTGTATTACTGAGTTGGAATTGTATACTTTCACTGGATGAGTCTTTCACAAATAGTAATTTAGATGCAAAAGAGTTTTCTTGTATTAAGTATGCATGGAATTACTGGAATACAGGAGATGGAATAAAGTTACTTGCCTGCCACAATATGCTGTGGAGACTTTAACTCTTGTATAGGTCATAATTTCACTACTAATTCTAGGGGATGCAATGTTCATTCTCAGTTACAAAACTAAAAAGAAATAATGTTGCTTTAAACTGGGTTTTATTGAGGACATTCTAAAAGAGCTGTTTGTAGAAACCAAGTTTGGATTGAATAATTGGCATCAGAGGTTTATGCGGTTTAGATTGAACGGAGTTTCCAATTAAAGGTTTTGAATTTCAAAAATGCAGACTGGGAAACTGTAGGGAAATGGTTTGAAATAAGTTGAACCAAAGAGCTAAGGGAGCTGACGGTAGGGTTCTTGGAACCTCTTTGATTCAGAATTAGAAAAAGTGCGTAGGATTTGCATCCCAAGAAAAAGCAGAATACACAAGCGGAATAATTGCAGACCTAATCAGAAGAAAAGACAGCCAAAGAGAACATCAGAACCTAGCCAAGAGCTTGCAAGGAGTGGCAAAAGTGGTTGTTTAAAAAATGAAGGCTGTCATAGGGTTCAGAAGTCTTCAAGTGCGAATAAAATTCTGCCAGAAGTCAAGCTGAGTTTGACCTTCTAAAGGAAAATAATCCAAGCAGTAAAAAGCTATTTATCCATTAAAAATGGAATAGGAAAGGAAATTGGGTGTTATGCAGTGAGCATGAGGTTACGAGTAGAGCTATCACCCCCAGTTTATATTAATATTTTTCCTTCTTTTTTGGTGCAGTTGGTCATGTTGAACATGGAATCGGTACTAAGAGTGAAATCAATGTATACAGGTGGAAACTCTTTCAGTGGAAATTCTTACAGTGAAACGAAGATGAAACCTAGAAGTTCTTAGTGCTCAAGTTTGTAGGGGGCTGGGTGAAAGAAGCTGTATTTTAGAAAGTCTTGTAGCCAATGTTTCAAAACAAGTAGAACACTATCAAAATAGAGATGGTATTTAACTGCAGAAGAGCAAATGCAGTAGCTATTTTTCAGAAAGTAGAAAAGAGGTGGTTCTGGCAGCTTGAAAATTATTGTTCTCTTTTTTTATTTCCTATAGCAAAGCAATAGAAAAGAAACTTTAAAAAGAATCAAAGGCAGGGAGGCAAATGGAAAAGTGGAATACACGTAAATGGATTTATGAGAGGTAGCATATGTCAGGCTAAATTAGTGTCTGCCTTTGATAAGATAGAAGGCCTTGTTAAAAATTTCAGTAGTTCTGTCTCGGAAGGTTGGAGCACGCTAATGACACTTGCTTTTGACGGAAAGTGGGGAAGCCTTATCATTGCATGGGATTAGAGTAAAATACGGGTGACTGGGAGGACTTGAGTAGTGGGGATGGATTTACGAGCTAAGAAGTTTCACGGTGAACTAGTGACTCATTTGTAGGGGATGACAGCTAAGGAGAAAGCCACTCTGTGACTCGCTGGCACAGAATGACAGCAGTAACCCGCGGTGTGATGCAGCTGTGGGGAAGGGAAATGGCATTCTAGATACACGAAGCAAAATATTTTGGTAGCGGTAGGGAGTTGTGAGTGTCATTTTATAACTCACTAAGGAGACTTCATCTGGAACGTGTCTGGTGGATTCTGCTTAAGGCAAGTGAGTTTGCAGGGAAAGCTGCAGCAACTTGCTGCTCTTAATCTGTCTTTTTCTTGGTTAATTCTATCATAAAACAGGGAACTTAAGAAATTTATCTTGCTCAGTGAGGGATGACAAAGCCTGAAAAAGAGCATAATTGCATCTCTGGTATAGTCATAAAGAAAAAATACCTGAAGGCTAAGGGACAGCGTTCCACTTTTAAGGTGGAATTGAGCATCTTCCAACTAAGATTAACGAATTGTAATAGGAGGCAATGACACAGGCAATTTCCTTCTCTTTTCCCATGTTCCTAACAGACTACTGTATTGTCTAACAGTGTCTATTAATTCTGTTAAGACTTGAAATTTCCTTCAGCACTGTTGAACTTTCAGGCCACAAATAATGTATTAAAAAGTACCTGACGTTCCTGTAGTTAAATGGTACAAAGCGATAGCTGTTATTCAGCGGTGTCCTTCTCTATGCAGAAAGTACTCTAGTGAGAGCAGAAGCTAATTTTATTCACTAGAGTTGATTCAAGAGACCTGTCAGATCACTCAGATATTTCCATGTGATAAAGTCGGTGGAAGGCGTGAATGCAGAATTTATCTCTGAGACCCGTTTGCCTTGTGTTATTACATATGCAGCTGCACTTCTTAGTCTATGCACATCTGTAACTTTTTATGTTCCTCTCTGCAGTTTCCATCTGCCTCAGTATTCAGTGCGTAATCTCAAGGGCATAAGATGCTGGTTCACATTGAAAGAATATCTTTTAATATTCAGACTATGCTGTGTGTAGACCTAGTGCCTTTTATTTGGTAAAATACCTGGATTTCAAATTTACTATTCACATTCTTTGTTTAAAAGCAATAAACTCTAGAGGCTTTTAAAAGTCATACTATCAAACTCCTGTCTAATTCATCTAGATCATGGCCTTTATGATAAAAAAAAAAATCCTAAAGTTTTATCCAGCTTCTAATCATCTTTACATCTTTATAAGCTTGCAGTCATCTTTAGGATGGACTCTGACATATTTAGATACTGACATATTTAAATATTTACCTGCTAGCTCTGCTTTCCTAGAAGCCCAGTGATACCTGTGCATTAATGGGTGATTGTCCAGCAGATTTTATTGTGCGTGGACTGCTTAAACAGAATACTCAGAATATTTTAATAGTGTCTTTTTTCATAAGGGCAAACCAGAGAGAACTCATGAATGTGGAGATTTAGAGCGCTGTTGCAAAAGCTGGTAATTCAGAAGTGTGGCAAAGTGCACTAATGCAAACAAGAATGTTTCAGTCTGGTGTTTGGGAGCATGAGAGTACCAGGCCACGCGGCTCTTTATTCCTCTGTGCTCAGCCTTTTTCTCCGAAGTAGTTGCTCAGTTTTCTCCCCTCTATTAATCTGGCAGATTGACTGAAAACGGCCACCTTGATGTTTTGCACATTTCTTTCATGTTGATATTTAAGGTGGGAGGAGGGAAATACCGTTAAACAAAGGGGTTTTTTTTTTTCTTTTTCCCCTTCTCTCTGCATGGCCAGTAAAGCAGTTTCCAACCTTAACAGCTGTAGATCCAAAATAACTGCTAAGACTTACTGTGGTTTACTACAAATGCATGACACAGTCATTATCAGTAAGTCTTGACCATGAAAAAATGGAAGTTATGCTTGACCAACCTCATAACCTTCTACAATGAAATGACTGGCTCGATAGCTGAGGGGGAAGCAACGGGTCTTGTCTATATTCACTTCAGTAAGGCTTTTGATGTAACATCCTCATAGAGAAGCTGAAGAAGTAGAGGCTGGATGAGCAGACAGTGAGGTGGATTGAAAACTGGCTGAACAGAGAAGTGGGCAGACAGGAACCTCATGAAGTTCAGCAGGGAGAAGTGCAAAGTCCTGCAGCTGGGCAGGAAAAGCCCCAGGCACCAGTATATGCTGGGGGCCACCTAGCTGGAAAGGAGATTTGCAGAAGAGGATTTTGGGTCCTGGTGGACACCAAGCTGAACATGAACCAGCAATGTGGTCTTGTAGGAAGGCAGGCTAATGGTATCCTGGGCTGTATTAGGAGGAGTGTTGCCAGGCCAGTCAAGGGAGGTGATCCTTCTCCTCTGCTCAGCACTGGGGGGGCCACACCTGGAGTACTGGTTCCTGTTCTGGGCTCCCCGGTACAAGAGACTGGAGAGACTCCAGTGAAGGCCCATCAGGGTGATGAAGGGTCTGAGGGAGCTGGGACTGTTTAGCCTAGAGAAGAGAAGGCTCTGGGGGAATCTTATTATCTCACTAATATATATAAATACCTGAAGGGAGGGTGCAAAGAAGATGGAGCCAGGCTCTTTTCATTGGTGCCCACTGATGGGACCAGAGGCACTGGGCACAAGCTTAAACACAGGAGGTTCCTTCTGAACATCAGGAAACACTTTTTCCCTGTGAGGGTGTCTGAGCACTGGCACGGGTTGCCCAGAGAGGTTTTGGAGACCCATCCTTGGAGATACTCAAAAGCTGTCTGGACATGGCCCTGGGCAACTGGCCAAGGTGGCCCTGCTTGAGCAGGGGGGTTGGACCAGATGACCAGTCATCCTGTGGTTCTGTGGCTTCATTTAAATCAGAAAAAAAATATTTTCCTGATAGTGGACTTTGGTAAAGGAAGCAGCTAAATTGCATCCAAGATGAATTATCTTACTTTTATTATTTGTAAAATATACTAAGTGATCTCATATTATTTATCACATTATAAGAATGTATGGTTTTGCAAATCCAGAGGTGATGCGGAAGCTCCAGTAGGTTTTCCCTGATTGTAATAGTTAACTTTGTTTAAATATATATGAATGTTTTAACAAGAGCTCATTGAATATGTCTTGAATTGTTACCTGTAATTAAAGTGGTGTGGGATCAAGTAAATATTTCTGGGATGTAGAGGCTTTTTTTATGTGTTTTTCTTCCCCTAAAATACATAAGCATTTAGGTAGGGAAGTCCTGGTTGTTTATGAGTTGTCACGAAGCTTTATCCCTTCTTTTTCAATTACTATAATTTAGATTTAATTGTTAATTAAAATCTGAGTATTTAATATTGTACGATAAGGCAGACATTGCTTCATTGTAGAACACAGTTATGATACTGAATTTTCTTGGACTTTAAACAATTATGAAGTATCTGGAAGATGGAGCACTTTGCCACTTGACAGGAAAAGCATAGGGAAGAACTGTGGCTCTGTTGACTTGATGGAACTTGATGGTACCTTTGCTATTTGGGAACAGTGTGTCACCTCCGTTGGTGATACAAGTGGGATGACTTTCTTGTGCGTATGTACACCTGTTACCCCTAACAGATAGTTATGTTTAGTTTAAGGATTGATAGTAGCCTTTAATGTTTCCTGTTAATGAGGACCTAGACCTACCACTGTCAATCAAAATAACTATCTAAAAAAGGATTTTAATGGGGGGCTTTTGTACATATTTTGTTGTATTATAGTATAAGCAGATTGACCTACCTTTGTAAGTAGCATTTAGCAGTGCCAAAAGATTTTGAGGAAGTGTTTAGTATTGGGGAAATATTTATAATTAAGAGGAGACATTAAAAACAGCCTGTAAAAAAATAAAACTGTCCAGGGGCAGTGTTAATTTGCAGCAGAGGCAAAGCCCACTAAGTATTTTGCACATCGCAGTAGGCGAAGCCTGTATTGCTGTCGTTGTCCTGCAGCTGGGTAAGCCCTGGTTAGAGTGGGAACGTGAGCTGAATATTCAAAAGCTCTGGTCAAACTGGCAAATAATTCCACACTGTGCAGTACACCTTCAGCGCAATCTCAAAATTATTCACTTCATAAAATGTACTGAGCTGCTAACGTTGTCCAGTTGATCTAAGAAATCCTTCCAGTAATGATGGAGAGAGGCACTTTGCTGATTTCATAAAGCTCAAGAACGCCCAGAAGAGAGACCGATGTGTAATGCTGAAGAAGACAAACAGCAATTTATAAAACATGAGAGAGATTAGTGGGAAGTTTTCTGAGTAGCACTTTGAATAAATGGATTAAAACAGAAAGACAGCGCGTAGCATAAATTGTTCTTCAGTCTTTTGGCTTAAAAGTGAATCTGTTAAAACAGGCCTCCTGTGCCCATATATAACTTCTATTTATTTTATTTTCCTAGTCCAGAGCCTCGCTTGTTGTCTCTAAGCCCTTGAGAACCCCTGTAGTTAATCCACGCCATTAAGAACGGCACATTTCTGAGCTTGGAGAAAGCTGGATTTAGCTTCCAGCGATGAGGACCACGGGGGCTCGGCTGTGGGGTGGCAGCGTGGAGGAGGAGGTCTCCTTCCCCAACCGGTGGAGGTCTCCTTCTTCGCCAGGCGGGCGATGGAGCCCTGCCAGCAGCCAGCACCCTGCCCTGCCTGGGTCCTGCCCCAGCTTCCCAAAGCCAACGCAGCTGGTACATGGTCACGCTGCACTCGCAGCATTTCGGATTCGAAGAAGCCATAGGGCAGGTTTGTGGCCTTTTTCTGGGAGCTCGCTGCCTCCCATCGCATCAGTGGTCCCGCAGCACAGCATTATCTGAAATACGCAGCCGAACCCCTTCTTCACCATTTTGCCTCGATTGACTTCCTGATGTTATCTGAGCATTCTCTCAGCTGCCTTTTTTTAAAATGTAGTTTCTGGTTGTCATCTTTTTTTTTTTGTTGTTGTTTCCTGTATTGATTCTGGACACTTGCCAGGCTGCAGTTAGTTTTGTTGATGGCCTAGGACATAATTTCCCTTTTTATCTTCAGTTTTCTTGTGTTCTAGGGCTACATACTTGACATTTTGCATTACATTATAAAATAGCAAAAAAACCCTAACCAAACAGAAGCTTCTTTTTAAATTGTCGGTTTAGGAATTTTTGTCATTGTTTTATGTAGAGCATATTCAACAACAAAAAGAGTAAAGAATTTACTGCGGTGCTTTTTTTTTTTGTAAGCAGTTTATTTTCTTACAGTGTTATCTGTGGTGGTTTTATTTTGCTTATTGTATTTTCTTATTTGCAATAAGTAAGTAATGTTTGAAATGTATAGCTTCATACCCATAGAGGCTCCGTAAATGCTCTTCGTCCTCTGGTTGTTCTTGTTGCCTGCACAGATCTTTCTGATCTCACACTTTGCTTTTAATAGCTTGCAGCTTTATTGTGTGAGACAACAAAATCTAGATGTGCCATATGTTCCAGTGTGTTTTTCCTTAAACCTGTGGCTGACACCTGAGAGGAGAGGAAGCATTTTCTCTGGGCTGTGTTGGGTGGAGTATCCGCCTCACCTGGCCCACTTTTAGGTGGATCTGATGCTACTGCTTTTTAGAATATACACTTGTGCACCTAGAAAAGTAAGAATTAAAAGAGCGAACTTATTTGTGCATGCAGATACTTGACTAACAAAATGTTGTAGTGGTAATTCATCAAAAGGCTTTGAAAGAGAAATTTTTGTCTTAAAAAACTCTGTGATGTATTCTTTGATGATAAACATAATGATCCCAGGGGCGTGGGGCTTGCTTTAGTGGCAAGAATTTTTTCAATGCAAGGTAAACCTGCCAGGAGCAAGTAGCAAAAATGTCTGTTACGGGTAAGCGTAGCATGACTTCTCTCTGGTATAAGGTATTTTTGTTCTCTTTTGAACAAAAGTGGTACTATAGTCATGAAATACTAGATCAAATTCTTTTGTCTTTTATTTGCACTGGAATTCCAAGATACAACATCACTTGGTGACTTGCTGAATAATAGTTGTCTTTTAATGACTGGCTTGGATTACTTTCCTCTGAAAATAAAGGTCAAAATTTTATCTTTTGTCTCACTATCTGAAAAAAATGCCAGCAGCAGAGGAAAAGGACGAGTACCCCTCATCCCCCTTTTAGACCTCAGATTTAAGTTTCTAAAGTGGAAAAAAATACAATTGTAGAATAAATTACATTTACAATATCTTACTTTGAACCAACTGCTTCTGCTAATATCCATATCCACGTATTCGGTGCAGACATCAGTGTTGCCATCAGAAATAAGATCTTTCTGGGACTCCCTGACATTTTCTAGCCCTTTGTCATGCTGCCGTCATGAACTTGATCAGTAAATTAGCTTGGGTAGTACTGATAGCCGATTTCCAGGAGTTACACTGCTGGCTCTGATCCAGTTCACTGAGCTTGCGTTCAAGAATTTCTGATGGCACATGATGGGATATGAAACTGAACTATACTGTACTATACTATGCAAACTATACTGTACAAGATTGGCAGATGACAGTGCTGGAAACCATCATGACACCACCACTGAGTCACCTGTCCTCTTCTCATTTAGTTACCACATAGGGAGTAGAAAATAAGGTATCAGAATGCACTGATAACAGGGATGGCAATGACCCGAAGAAGCGCACAGATACTCATTTTTCTGTTCTTACGCCGCATTTGGCAGCCATGCAGAGAGTGGGCATCGGGAGAGCTGCAAAACTGACAGGCAGCGCTTCCTTTTCTCACGGGCGTGTGGCAGCAAGTCAGCTCAAAAGGAGCAAATGTGAATGGCAAAGTTTGAAATGTACAAAGCTCGAGAGCAGTGTAATACAGCAAAATAAGGTGGCATTTAATGTTAAAGAGCTTGTCAAATTGAGATGACTTAGGGGAGTTTTTCTTAAAGATGGAAGGGTAATTATGACCATTAAAAGCTGAGGGGGAACCTCTGCATGAATTGTCAGTGCAGTTGCCACCTCTGCTAAAAGCCTAGCAGTGAGATTGTAGGGTATTTTTTAGCTAAGGTGATAACATCCACGTCATGGAATAGAGGATTTTCAACTATTTGGGTTTTCTTCTGGTGTTATCAAAGCACTGTGGAAGCTTAACGTGGACATGCCTGCAGAACCACTTCAGTGACTTAGCAGTATTTTACAGTCTCACCTTACTGATGCGCTGATCTGCACTACAAAGGCACTTCTTAATTTCACATCATGGTAAAGGAAAAGATGTATAGCTCTGTCCACAGTCTGCTTTACGAGAAAGATTCAACAGTGCTGTGGTTTAACCCAACAGGCAGCTAAATACCACACAGCCGTTCACTTATTTCCCCCCCAGTGGGATGGGGGAGAGAATCTGGAAAGAAAAGGTAAAACTCATGGCTTGAGATAAAGACAGTTTAGGAAGTAAAAGGAAAGAATACTACTACTACTAATATATATACAAAACAAATGATGCTCAGTGGAATTGCTCAACACCTGCTTAATTGATGCCCAGCCAGTCCCCAAACAGCTGCTGCTCCCTGGCCAACTCCCCCCAGTTTTTATGCTGGGCATGATGTCATATGGAATGGAATAGCCCTTTGGACACTTCAGGTCAGCTGTCCTGGCTGTGCCCCCTCCCAGCTTCTTGTGCACCTCCAGCCTCCTCGCTGGCAGGGCAGGAGAAGCTGAGAAGTCCTTGACATAGTATAAGCACTGCTTAGCAACAACTGAAACATCATTTGTTATCAATATTATTATTATAATGTGCGCTTGCAGCCCAGGCGGCCAACTGTATCTTGGGCTGCATCAAAAGAAGCGTGACCAGCAGGTCCAGGGAGCTGATTCTCCCCTTCTACTCCGCTCTCATGAGACCCCACGTGGAGTACTGTGTCCAGCGCTGGAGCCCTCAGCACAGGAAAGACGTGGACTTGTTGGAGCAGGTCCAGAGGAGGGCCACAAAGACAATCAGAGGGCTGGAGCACCTCTCTTACGAAGACAGGCTGAGAGAGTTGGGGTTCAGCCTGGAGAAGAGAAGGCTCTGGGGAGACCTTATAGCTGCCTTCCAGTACCTAAAGGGGGCCTACAAGAAAATTGGAGAGGGGCTTTTTACAAAGGCATGTAGTAATAGGACAAAGGGTAATGGCTTCAAACTGAGAGAGGGCAGATTTAGATTAGATATTAGGAAGAAATTTTTCCCTATGAGGGTGGTGAGGCACTGGAACAGGTTGCCCCGAGAAGTTGCTGAGGCCCCATTGCTGGAAGCGTTCAAGAGCAGATTGGATGGGGCTTTGAGCAACCTGGTCTAGTGGGAGGTGTCCCTGCCCATGGCAGGGGGGTTGGAACTAGATGATCTTTAAGCTCCCTTTCAACCTAAATCATTCTATGATTTTCGTATTAAATCCAAACCACAGCAGTATGCCATCTACTAGGAAGAAAATTAACTCTATCCCAGCTGAAACCAGGATAAACAGCTCATCAGCTAGAAGAGAGTAAACCAAAAAAAGGAAGCTACAGCAAATTATCTGTGATGAAAAAACAAAATCTGAGAATTGTGGGGAGTATTGACCTTTACTCTTTGCTCTTACTGTTTTCCCAAAACAGCCCTGGGAATTCCAGCTTGTTCTGCAAGGTGTCTAAAACAGTGTGCTGACCATGTAGTCTGCTGTCCAGTTATACTAAGTACTGGTGGGATGGTCCAGTTATAAGAATTGTGTCCGAAAATGCCTTCTTCAGGTAGATCTTGTAACAAAACCATGAACTGATGCTTTGTAGGAAACAGTGTCAATATCTGGTAGAATTCAAAGAAATACAAAGCTACTTTGATAAGAAAGCAAATGACTTAAAAGTTCCTAACTTTCAGTATTTTTGATGTATAACTAAAAAAAATCGTGCAGCTTTGGATGACAGTTTATAACAAATGGCATCAGCTTCATGAAAGACAGTGTAGTGCCTTCAGTTGAAAGCAGTTGTTGAGATTAATTACTAGGCAGTAAGTCGTCTTTGTGTGATCACATCACATCTCTATAAGCTGATCAAAGAGATGCTCAGAAAACCTTTGCTACTACTTAACAGGGTTTCTTAATTACTGATCTTGGAGTGTATGTACATCATCTCATGAAGGCTGGCAGCTTTTTCAGGTGTGTTGCAAATATATAATCAAATTTTATAAAAAACTTGGGCTTGTCCATCCAGTTAATAAAAGAGCTTGGAGAAAGGATAACCATTTTTGGAACACGTGTCTAGGAAGGGGACTCAGACCTCCCTTCATCATTTTCTAGGAGAGCACCTACCTAAACATTAAGCTGTAGGTTACATTGTGTGTTCTTCCACTCTTTCTGTTGAATGTGGGACCAAAAGAACTGTCTATGTAGAAAGAATGTATAGGTCCTGGCACTGGAAAGAACACAAGGACAAATACGATTGTGTAGCTTAATAGTAAAACTGTTCCCCTTTGGCACTGAGGGCAGCTTTGGGATATGAGATGTGCTAAAAGACTCGTTAAAATGAAATAGATAAGGAGCTCTTCGATTTAAAAAGAGATTCTTTGACTTAAAGAAAATTGAATTTTAACTCCCACATAGTGGATGAGTGTTATAACCACTTGGCCTTTTAAATGAAGTGGACCAGTGTTATCTCTTCTTCTCCTGGATAGGCTTTCATGAGGAGAGTTAGATTTTTCCTGTTTTTTTGATCAAATGCGACAGTTGCCTGCCTTCAGGAGGCAGTTGTAGGCTTTGAGCCCCGAGTAAAGGGAGGCATCTGTTTGCAGCTCTTATTGAGGCTGTAAGCTGGAAGAAGTAGAAGTCAGAGAGACTGCAGTACTCAATAAATTGATTCTAATGACTCTGGGCAGGGCCATGGTCAATGTTTGTGCTTACTTTGTGGAGCATCACCCGTAACACAATTTAATTTCCCTTCGGATTTTGTGGGGGCTTTAAGTGCTCAGCTCCAGATTTTGAATTTAGTCAGTACATAAATGTTGTGTTTTCCTTTGAGCAACTGATAAGACCATAAATACTTTACTGGATTGTAGTCCCTGGTTAGTGATAGTAAGTAGTGTTGGTTTCTCAAACCAGACTCTTCTGGATGCTTTTCCATCCTGTTTTCTTCAGGACAATACCAGTTGAAACCTTTTTTTTGGGTTGTCTCTCCCATTATGCTATTTGAAAGCAGTGGCTGGGAGGTGACAAAGACTAACATTTAACTTTACTACTCTAAAGCAATTTGAGTGTGGAGCATAATCCCGAGGGGGAAAAAAGATAAATAAACCATCAATGGATAAAGAAGCTAGGATAATTTTAAAACCAGCATAACCAGGATAGGCTTTCTTATTCATGTCTTGCTGCCCTAGTTTTGATACACAGTCAGGGCCTTATCGAGGTATTAACTTTTTGACTAGAACGTCTCTTTGTCTGCATAATGAATATAAATAAGCCGAATAGATAACATAGTAGGGAGAGAGACAGTCAGAAGAAGATGAAATAATTCTCAGCTATGCAACTGGGATTAGTGGAAGAGAGAGGAGTAGAACTGAGACCTTGAAATTTTAATGGAAAATAAAAAATTTAAAATTTAGATAACTGCTTTTTGGGAATCTTAGGATACTGATGCATCAATGTCATAATATTACAGTTCAGAAGGAAGATATTATTTGCCTTTGATGATGTGTGCTCACTGACCTGGAGGTAGATGAGGTACAGGTGAAACTGGGGGAAGGAGCTAGGAGCTGCAGCTACCCATGTTGGAGCACTTGCCTCCTGTCTGCATCGCCGCTCTCTCCCTCACCATTTGGGTTTGAGAGAACTGTGTGGTCATCAACATCTCCAAAACACACCAGCTGCCTTGTCATAGCTCTGTACTGACCTGTGAAACCAAGTTTCAGAAATTAAAAATAAAGGTGGGTGAGGTACTGTGGACAGAATTGTACCTCACGTGTAATTCTGGCTGATGAGAGTGGCTTTGTTGTCAAGGATATCGTCAGCAGAACTGAAACTGAAAATAATACACAGGAAGCGAAAGAAAGCGGCTTCAGCCTGAGCTTTGAGTTCCTAGCGTTTTTATGATAGCGCTGACTTTCTTCTCTGCAGCACTCCAATGTGACTTGATGCTTATTTGAAAATACTATCTGTCATGGATGTAATTACATGCTAGGCCAATAGAAGTAGGAAACAAATTACAGTTCCCAGAATCTGTACTCCTTTCCTTTGTATAACGGTATCAAGCTATGTTGAGGAAACAAAAGAGATTTAAGAGCTGGGGGACTGTCATGGGGAATATGTGTATATACTGCTGCAGGCAGCAGTATAAATTAGGTATACCTGAATTAAAATTAAACAAGACAGGTTGGGACCAAAAGCAGTCTAGTTCTGGCTGTTTGGTGCTCAATAAAAGACTAATTTACTTTGCAATGTAGTCATATGCTTTGTCTTATTTTATGTGTTATGTAAAATAAGCCAAGCAAATTCTCCTTACTGAGCGTGCCTGTCTACATGTTAATTGCTGATGAATGGTTATAGAATTTGCTAATAATTATATATTCCTCACAACACAAGATTGTGAACTTATTTGATACTTTCACAGAATTTTATTTATGGTAATTCAAGGATATAGTTTAGAAGGCTTCCAATTTGAAGACGAAATTCCTTTCATGATTGAATTGAGTATCTAGGACTCTGGGTGCAACTAAATAAATGTGTGTTCTCTATATACGAGAGGATGCGAGTGCAGACTTCTGGTCAGCTTTTCTTCAGAATACAGCATTTGAAGAGTCAGAGATTTTTCTCTTGCAGTTGGAGGGGACGGCTGGTTCATCTTTATGTCATTCCGTAGAGGCAGCTGTATATTGTTGTGTGTCTTTTACAGATGGTGGCCTTTTTTTGTTTTTCCTGTGGTGGTTTAAAGCATGTTTACACTGCAAGTACAATGACTCTTCCTGTGCTAACCTACCACTGAAGGTGCTGGGAAGCTCAATGCAGAGACGTTAAGCTAAGAAAATTACTCCATCCTGTTGAGAAGCTCTCTGGACCTCCAGTCTTTTGAGTATCTTACAGAATGATAAGACCTAGGGGTTTTTTTGTGCTACTGTGTGTGACAGACTTTGGTTTGATTTTTTGTTTCTGTTTTGTTAAACTGTGGGCAGATGTAAAAGGACAGTAGAATCCTGCTGTTAGTGAGACACAAATTAACACCTCCCCCTAGAGCAATGAATTCTTCTTAACCAAGCTAAAAGTTTCAGTTTCGGTGGTGTGGTGTTTGGGTTTGTTTTTTTTTTCCTCTCTGTGGATATCTTAAGAAAATGTATTCCTTATTGGGTTCTTAGTTTTCAGATTCATTATGTTATGTGGATTATTTTGTGTTTGAATCTGCACAAGATGTTTTTGCCGTTACGTGGGGTTATCTTGCTGCTGTATCAAACTTTTTTTCTGGTACTGCAAATTAAGAAATTAGCACACAAGAAGCATGTAACAACACAGGAAAATTTAATGTGATTTTGGACTGTTTGCACCGAGTGCAAAAGCTGTGCAAAGCTCTTTCAGTTTATATTCTTACAGAAGCCTCCTGAATTTTTGCAGTAGGTGATGGTGTTTCTAGTTGGGAAGCAGTTTACGGGATTGAGCTCTGAGAAGTATTTCAGATATTATGAGCTGGTCTTTTTTCTCCCAGGTCTTTTCAGAAGCTTTCAGAAATGCTATTTGGAGCACTGAAAAAGAAAACTAACATAGTTTCCCACAGTATAGACTAACAAAAGTGACTCCATTGCATATAGTATGCCATGGTGATGTATTTAAAATAAATAAAATTAACTACCCAATTTAGGGCCTGACACAAAGACAGACTTTGTCCCTCACGTGCCTCCTGTGTTGTGGCCTTGGGCCCTGGCTGCATGTCAGAGTTTCTGCCCCATCTGGGAAACTGCAGATGCTTGGCAGCAACTCATCATGTTTTCCAGAAAACCCCTCTTCCACCTCCGCAGGAGAAAATGGTCCTCTCCTCCCTCTGCTGCTGGTGGCAGCAGACTGGGAGGAACTTTTCCTGTTTTTGCATACAAAATAATCTTTTTTTTCAGACTGCCTTCAGTTAAAAACATTGTCTGCAAATGCATATTGTTCATTTTTTTGCCTTGAATTCTAATTGCAGTGTGGATTGATACTGCAAACTGATACATGTTGTGCAATTTGTGCAAGAGGAAGAAGCGAACAACACCTAGAAGGCACTAGCGAAGGCCAGCTATTTTTATTTCTCTGTTATGTTTTAATTTGCTCCAAATGACGGGTTTCTCTGTGGCTGAAACACTTGCGCCTTCCAGTTTGCACAGTCAATTTAAGCATTTGCTGAATCATGGCATCCAAATAAAAAATTGCAAATGTCAAGTACTGTATTTAGTGATACTTAAGTCTGCACATATGAATTAAACAGTTAAATACGGAAAATGTTTTGCTGTGTTGTTTGCATTTCTAGGGATGACATTGCCTAAAGCTCTGAAACCTTTTAAAAAAGAAATTATAGAATCATAGAATGGTTTGGGTTAGAAGGGACCTTAAAGATCATCTATTTCCAACCCCTCTGCCATGGGCAGGGACACCTCCCACTAGACCAGGTTGCTCAAAGCCCCATCCAGCCTGGCCTTGAACACTTCCAGGGATGGGGCGTTGACAACTTCTCTGGGCAACCTGTTCCAGTGTCTTACCACCCTCACAGTAAAGAATTTCTTCCTAATATCCAATCTAAATCTGCCCTCTTCCAGTTTGAAGCCATTACCCTTCGTCCTATCACTACATGCCCTTGTAAAAAGCCCCTCTCCAGCTTTCTTCTGAAGTTCAGTGTTGTTGAGCTCACCTATTTTCAGCAGTATTTGTTGTGGAACTTAGCTGGGGACCTGCGAAGGCCTAAAAGTCATACTTCAGCCATCTCCATAGTTTTAAATACTTTCCAGATTTCCTGTTCCTGCCGTGGTCCATGTCCCTGATTTACCATACCCGATAGAAGCACAGCAGAAGCTTGGGGGAGGCAGTTTGGGCTGCACGAGCCCTGAAGGATTTGATCTCCAGCTCGTGCTTGCAGCTTTCAGGGAGAAGTACCGTCTCCTCTGGCCCCACCTCAGGGTTTAGGCACCGTTCAAGAACTTGCAGTTTAAACATTAGAAACACTGTTGCAAATAATACTATTCTACTTTGTGTAAAATAGGTAAATCTTAGTCTTCTCTGAATAGCTACAGTTCAGCAACTTCCCTTCTATTTCCACATGATACCTTCTAAATTTTTTTAGTTACTTATCACCCTGATGACTTCCTCATGGTTAGTCCAGTTACCTTGGAAACCAGTTTACCCGCACATCTAATCTCTGAACTGATGAAATAATACGTGCTGCTTGCAAATCAATTTGAAGAGAGCTTTCTCCTGTCTTAATTGAAGAATGTTAATCTCTGTTTCAGAAGTATCAGAATTTCAGAGGGTTTTTTAGGTTCAATTAAAATGTTTTTCTCATTTTTCATTTTAATCCTTGAAAACATGACAAAAAGATTTAACCTTATGGTATATTTTGAAAAAGATGCAAATATTTCTTATGACCCACCACTTGTAAATATAAAAATTAAAAAACACAGAGAGACATGAAGCTGTTTGCTGATGGCTGAGGCTGCATTATGCAGCTGTTGAATCAGTGTAGCAGCAGGATTTAACTGCATAATGGTAGTTCAGAAATGCCTTGTAGAGTTGGGGCATGGCTCTTGCACGGTGTCGCAAAGAGGAGTTGAACACATAAAGCTCCTGCCCTGGTGCTGGTGAGGAGGATGGGCTGTGCCGCTGCTTTGTTGTCCACATCAGTCCAGGCTTCCTTGGAGTGGACTATCCTGAAAGCAGAATTTTTCTTGTTTTCAATGAGATTAAAAAAAAAAAAAAAAAAGAAGGAATAAAAAGATACATTTTTTTCCCTTTTTTTTCCCTTTAGCTTTTCCTTTAGTTTTCACTGTGCACTTGTGTTCATGTCCACACTATTACAATTTCATTTTTTAACTGACATAACAAATGACCACTAAAAGTTGTTTCCAGTTTTGCAGACACAACATAGAAACACTGATTTTTCTTATTATCTTCTAGTAGTTTATTCTAATGATATCAAGATTTATTAAGATTTTTTTTCAGGTTTTGTCTGGAACGTGGAAGTTGAATAATGTTATTCCAAAAATCAGAATATTTTATTTTCAATGTAAACTTATTTATCTGTTATTTCTGGGGACCTTTCCTGAAAATTAAGCTATCGGTAAGAGAAAGCTCTGTCTTCCACCAGACTTCATTGTGGTGTTAGGCTTTCTAAGCAGAACTATCTATGCTTTTGTCTTCCAGTGTATTTGAAATGATGCTTTTTGACAGTTTATATAGCAAAATCATACATTGTGTGACACAGATGATTTTTTTTAAAAGTAATTCATCAATTTTAAACACATGCTGAATTGTGGTAAAAATATTTTATTTGCAGTGATACAATAAATAGTTGATCTGCTGTTTTCTTATTCATGGTTTTTTTTTTTCCAGTGTGGTCATCTGCGTCTCCCTCTTTTTGACACATTCAGGTCGTTGAAGCATTTCCTGAGGGTGATCAGGGCTTTCATACATTGTTAGATATGTTTATTCATTCCAGGATTCAGGTAACAAAGTTGCATCCTGAAAATTTATGTAGAGTCAAAGAGTTTCTGGAATTTTTAATAGGATTTTTTTCCCCAAATCTTTATGAAGTTTACAAACTGCTTAATTGGGAGGAAAAACATTAAAGAGCAGGATTTATATACTTAGCTGGAAAGAAATGCAGTTTTTCTTGTTTGATTAGGCTACTTACGGTTATCCACTAAGATTCTAATAATTAGAGACAAAAGATTTGGGGATAGGATTTAAGAGGGAATTTTGTTAGAGTTCATAGAAAATCTCTTGAAAAATTAAAATGTAGATGGAAAGTGTGTATAGAATCTATTGTGATGAATCACTTAATATTTTTCCCCATTCCTGTGGGAGAAAATAAGTGTGTGAATTGCGTGACTTCTACTTCTATGTTACTTGGAAAAAAATCCAGGTTGCCTGATATCAAGAGAAAACATGCTATAAACTGAAATGATAGATTCTCAGTTGGTGCAAATTTACACTAAAGCAGATTTAATTATGTTAATTTTTATCTACTAAAGTCCTGATTACAGATGTGATATCTTCCAATGTTTTAAAAGCATTCAAAATAAACAAGGAGGTTATCAGGAGTAGTTAGCATAGATTCACTAAAGGAAGTCATGCTTGGCCAACCTGATACCACCTACGATGAAATGACTGGCCTGGTGGATGAGGGGAGAGCAGCGAATATTGTCTGTCTTGATTTCATTAAGGCTTTCAACACTGTCTCCCATAACATCTTCACAGGGATGCTGATGAAGTGTGGGCTGGATGAGCAGTGAGGTGGGCTGAAAACTGGCTGAATGACTGATCTCAGAGCCACAAAGTCTAATTGGAGGACAGTAACTAGCGGTGTACCCCAAGGGTCAGTACTGGGCCCGGTTCTGTTCAACATCTTCATTAATGATCTGGATGTTGGGGCAGAGTGTACCCTCAGTGCGTTTGCTGATGACACGAATCTGGGAGGAGTGACTGATAAGCCAGAGGGTTGTGCTGCCATCCAGAGGTACCTCAACAGGAGAAATGGGTAGACAGGAACCACATGAAGCTCAACAAGGAGAAGTGCAAAGTCCTGCACCTGGGGAGGAACAACCCCATGCCGGGGACTGTCTGGAAAGCTGCTTTGCAGAAGATGACCTGTGGGTCGTGGAGAACACCAAGGTGAACATAAGCCGGTGATATGCTATTTGTCTGTACATAAGGAAAACCTGTTTTACTTTGAGGGTCACCGAGCACCAGAACAGGTTGCCCAGCGAGATTGTGAAGTTTTTGTCCTTGGAGATATTCAGAAACCATCTGGACGTGGTTCTGGGCAATTGGTTCTAGGTGGCCCTGCTTGAGCAGGGGCGGTGGACCAGATTACCTCCAGAGGTCCCTACCAACATCAGCCATTCTGTGAATCTGTAAAACTTGTTTGGAGCATTTCTGTAACTTCAGTCTAAATCGGTAACAGCAGGTTTTTTTCCTTCCAGTGCTGTAATAATGTAAGTTAGGTAGCAAATTGGGCAAACAGGTCACATCATTGAGTAGGCTGAAAGCAGAGCAGTCAGGATAGTGAGAAATTACTGGATAGACATTCTCAAGAGTTGGAGAATATTTTTGTTAGTGATGCTGACCAAAAGAGCAACTGTGGAGACAGTTGATCATGTAAAATTTCTCCAAACAATGTGGAAAAAGAAGAATCACTTGACCTTGAAGACTGGTGTAACAGACATGAGATTACAGTCAGTCAGATGGGAAATGAAGTCATGCACTTTTGGGTTTATGACTGAGACCTCCTGGAAATTCAGGAGAAAGGAGGAAATGCCTCGATTCACTGTTTATCATAGGACTAGCACAATTAGGCTGTTGAGGCTATGTAGCCGTGTACAAAGCCAGTGTGTATTCAGAGAGAGACAGCGAGATATTTCTAGTACAGGTAGTGAAGCACTGGGAAAACCTGCCCTGAACAATGGTTTACAGTTCCAATGTCTTGCATTTAAAAAACTTGACTCTGCACTGCAATGAACGAGTGGACAGAGCTGACAATAACGGGATCCAAGAGAGCCACGACTGAATTTAGGATGGAAAGTAGAGGACAGTTGTTAATACCAGACCAATGCGCCTTGAATCTTCATATTGGGGTAAAATGCATCAAAATAGTGTTAAAGCAGACTTCAGTAAAGTCATGAAAGAGATTATAAAGTAACCCACAGGAGCAGGGTTTTGTCATAATTAGAGAGGACCTCCTGATTCCTGTTCATGTTACAATGTCCTAAATGAAATGTCTTGGCTTTTCTCTACGTGCTGGGTCAAGCCAGTGACAGAGGAAATTAATGCTTGCAGAAGCATGCTTTTCCACTTCATTTTGGCAGGTTTATCACACAAGAGCTATGGATTTTTCGAACGTTTTAGAACTGACAAACTTGTCAGCTGTAAAATGCCACTGATAACAAGTATAGTTCTGTTTGCATAGCGAAGCTCATTCTCTAGGAAAAAAAAAATACAGTAGAGCTATCCTGCTTTCTGTCAGAGGAATTAATTAAATTGAACTGGGAAACCTGGAACCTGAGGTTTCTGATACGATTGCAGCAGTGGACGCTGCCTCAAAGTACAGGGCTAAATACTTCAGTGGACAGCTGGGCACCTTGCCTTCCTTTGCTGCATTCTTCCCCATAGGCGTTTCCAGGCAAATACATTGTGAGCCAGCTTTCCATCGTGAACAGCTGATTCATAGTCTCTCCAGGTCACAGACAAGCCTGAATCATGAGAAAAAGAAACCCTGTTAGTAAAGAGGGAAGGAAGTTTTTCTTCTTCATTGATATTTCAGAGTTTTCACATATTTATGGGTAGAGATGAATAAAGCATCTCTGAAATTCATCCAGATGTAATGCCTCCATTTTTGATTGAGGTGTTTCTAAGCCACCTAGTTTTGTATTCTGAAGTACAGAAAAAACCCACCAGATTGTTAAACAATCTACCTGAGTGTTACCTCACTAAGAGTAGATGTAGTAGAAAAGTAGGTAAAAGCTGGTGTGAGGTAGTCACCTTAAAGTTTATGGTCAATGACGGTCTAGTCAGTATTGTCAGCGTAATTAATATCATCCTAAGGGAGGTGTCTGAAACGGATACATGGATTAGTTTGCAAATGAGCCTGTTTCTTCTCTACATTGTCTGTGAAGTTGACCTTAGCTATTAAAATACTGAAAATTAAGGAAAACTGAACTGCAGTGTGACAGGTCACCTGAGATAGACTCTGACATTACTTAACAGTTCATACTTTTCTGTAAGCCAAACTTCAGATGCATTAGGGCTCTGTTTTTAATAGCATTTTTAACTAAAATAAAATCACATATTGTAGAAATACCTTCTTTCTCCAGGGCTATTAGATTCAATAGCCGGATACCTAAGAACTCAAAATTAACACAGACTTTTTCAAATTATGTCATTAATGACTCTGAGTTTTAGTTGTGGGTCTTATATCACAGTTGTGTTGAAAAGATAGTTTATCTTTTCTTGTTCTCAGACCCTACCTAATAAATTCCTAGGTTTTTATTGGACAAGTGTGTTTTAGTATATGACCATCTCATTAATTATTTCAGATATGCACAAGGAAATGGAAGACATGTTCTGCTGTACTTCTCTAAATGCCAGTTGCTTGTCAGAGCAATCACATCAGTGGGATTATTACATGTAGTATTTAATGGTGTATTTCTGCACAACTTCAGAACTTTAGGGTAATTGGAACCATTCATTGTTTTTATTTCAGTAAAACACCAAAGTAGTTGAACAGGTAGTATATAGATGTACATTCTAAAATTTAGAAACAGCATTTGAGAAGATGTAACAAAAAAAAAAAAATCTAGTGTTAAATTAGTGTTAATAATTTGGGAGGCGTTGAGTTGTCTCTCAAGTATTTCACAAGCCTTTCACTTCTTCAGTCTTCAGTAAGTTAAAATGATTTTAGTGTGCTTCAAGAGTGGGAGAGAAAGTTTTTTCTCTTATTAGTATGCTCTATTACATTACCACATACTTGCATTTTTTTACCTCTCCTGCAAAGTGCTCTATGTCTGAATAAATTATGTGCTGAATTACCATAGAATCATAGAATATGGGGTTGGAAGGGACCTCAAGGATCATCTGGTCCAACCTTTCTTGACAGAAGCACGGTGTAGAGAAGATGGCACAGCACTATGGCCAGCTGAATCTTAAAAGTGTCCAATGATGGGGAATCCACCACTTCCCTGGGGAGATTATTCCAACAGTTGGTTGTTCTCATTATGAAAAATTTTCCTCTTGTGTCCAATCGGAATCTCCCCAGGAGTAACTTGTACCAGTTGCCCCCCATCTTTTCTATGCGCCTCCTTGTAAAAAGGGAGTCTCCATCTTCATTGTAGCCACCCTTGAAATAATCAAACATGGTGATAAGGTCTCCCCTAAGCCTTCTTTTCTCAGGGTTGAACAAACCCAGTTCTGTCAGCCTTTTCTCATATGGCAGGCTTCCCAGTCCTTTGATCGTCTTTGTGGCCCTTCTCTGGACCCTCTCCAACCTGTCTACATCTTTTTTGCATAGCGGTAACCAACACTGAACACAGTATTCCAGGTGTGGCCTGACACGCGCTGAGTAGAGTGGGATAATGACTTTTTTAATTATAGGTGGCTCTAAGGTCAAGCACAGGTTTCCACTCACTATAGGTAGGACAGGCATTGGAAGAAAATGGAAAAATGAGATACATGAAAATTTAAAGCAGATTCAGTATAAATCCTTTTGTTTGCACGTGTGTGCTCCAAAAAGCTACTAATTCTGCATATCGAACAGTAAAAGCCATAATACTTCCTAAGGTAAGACCGTTCATGCCAAGTAATAATATGATCAATCTAGAGGCAGTCTGGAATAGTCTGTAAATTGCGGTAGGTTTGTAAAGTGTCAAGATTGTGTTTCTTCAGCCATGTCTTCTGGTGCACATCAGATTTCTTCTGACAAAATCCACCTTTGCTTATTGATAAACTTAATCAGTGCTAGTTTTAAAATGATGGAGTATTAATCCTAAAAGGGCAAATCCCTTTGGAAGCTCATTTTTTGAAGTATGCTAATCTACTTTTAGATGATGACAAAAACACAACTATTCACTATGTATCAAAGAATTCATAGTTTTGCATTGTGAACTGGGCCTAATTATATTTTTTATGAAGTGATAAATTTTTTGGCCAATAGTATTTGCTTTCTTTGGAAAATGGAAACTACTTCTCCGCCACAAAAAATAATCTGCAGTTACTTAGTTTTGGTGAAATCAGTGTATAGCTGAAAATAACTGTCCAGGAGACATTGAAACATTCAGTCTTGATTTAAAATATCAGAGTGTTTTATTAGTTCCAGTTAAAAAAAAAATTTCAATCAATTTGGCATTAAATCATCCTTTTTAGTGTCCCAAGAGAGCTGCAGTTAGATGCTTCATGTCTTCCTCTTCCCTTATGGCTTAAGCTACACAGCTGGACTATATGTATAATAATTCACCACTGCCAAGTGATTCCTAGTTTGGTTGTGGTGAGTCAGGAAGTGGGAAGACCAAGTGTCATAGGAGATCTTCTGCCAAGGAATATTAAATTGCACATTATGTGGTTTAATCTTTCATTTGAATTCTTATAAGTAGGTGCAAATCAATATTTTTTAGCTACGTTTTGCTAAGGAAATTTTGATATTCATTCTGTTTCCTAGTGCCCCAAATCCAAACACTGTCTAACAGTTAAAAATGTTGTTTGTTAACCTCTGTTACTGTATTATGGTTAAACTGAACTTACGCTGGACATGCTATTTTGACTTGAGGAATGTCAGGCACCAACTAAGACTGGTTTCTTTCAGGAGACCTTCTTGGTGGTGCATCCTTGCCTGTAGTTTTGAATATAACTTCTGAAATTCTCACCGTGCAGCGTACATCAATGTGCCGTGTATCAGCGTTCATTGCCTCCAATGCCTTTTAATTTAAGGATGTCTTCCTCAAATCATCTCCCTGACTCCTGCTCTTCTCTGTTCATCATGCCTGTGGATTAAGCGACTTGTGTCTCCCACCATCTAGGTTTCTTTTCTGTTCTAGTGCAAATTTGGTAAGATTCAGGAGTTTTTAAAATGTTAGTTTGGGTTGAATTCTTGGATTGCGAGCAGCCCTGAGGAGAGGGACTTGGGGGTGCTGGTTGATAAGAAGCTCAGCATGATCTGGCAATGTGTGCTCACAGTCCAGAAAGCCAAGCATATCCTGGGCTTCAGCAAAAGAAGCGTGTCCAGCAGGGCAAGGGAGGTGATTCTGCCCCTCTACTCTGCTCTGGTGAGACCCCACGTGGAGTACTGTGTCCAGCCCTGGAGCCCCCAACGTAAGAAGGACGTGAACCTTTTGGAGTGGGTCCAGAGGAGGACCACGAAGATGATCCGAGGGCTGGAGCACCTCTGCTATGACGACAGGCTGAGAGAGTTGGGGTTGTTCAGCCTGGAGAAGAGAAGGCTTTGGGGAGACCTTATAGTGGCCTTCCAGTATCTGAAGGGGACTTACAAGAAAACTGGAGAGGGGCTTTTTACAAAGGCATGTAGCAATAGG
>VYZM01021024.1:96907-117597 GCA_013398915.1 Dromas ardeola
GGCACAGCCTTCTGGGGTGTCAGCCACCCCTCCCAGCTTTGTGTCATCAGCAAACTTGCTGAGGGTGCTCTCTATCCCCTCATCCAAGTCGTTGATGAATATATTGAAGAGGACTGGGCCCAGTACTGACCCCTGGGGAACACCACTCGTCACTGATCTCCAACTGGACTCTGTGCCCCTAACCACTACCCTCTGAGCTCTGTCTTTCAGCCAGTTTTCTATCCACCTTACTGTCCATTCGTCTAACCCACTCTTCCTAAGCTTCCCTATGAGGATGCTGTGGGAGACCGTGTCAAACGCCTTGCTGAAGTCAAGGTAGACCACATCTACCGCTCTCCCCTCATCTATCCATCCAGTCACGCCTTCATAGAAGGCTATCAGATTAGTTTCAGGTCCCTTCTAACTGAAACCATTCTATGATTCTGTGTATCTATAATTCTGTGATTCTTTCAATATTTGTCAGGTACTTTACATTGCACTGACAAGATAGAAGGATCAACAGAGCTGGCAGAAATGACCCTGCTGTACAAACGGAGTGTATCATGTTCTTACTGATGTAACTGTAGTTGCAGCAATTGAAATACGAACTTTTCATTGCTACAGTATTTTTTTTTTTCAGTTTCTGAGGCCAAAAATAGTCTTTAGCAATGAGCCCAGCTCTTGAATTCAGGTGCTAGCCTGGGGAGAGTCCTCAATTTGTCTGGTTAATACTGTCTGTCTGAGCTGAACATAACCTGGGTTTCTCACACTGTAATTTTAGTTCATTCTTCGTTCAGGCATTTCACAGTAACTTTTCCTAACAAATTATCTCATTAAATTTAGTAAATAAGACCTGTTCCACTTGGCTGCATGCACCATTGGTTGTATTAAGTAACTAATTAGATGCACAAGCCATTTAATAAAAATTACACTCTCCCAATTCTATAACCCAAACAATCTGACAGTTTCTGTAGCAGCAGTGAAGTGAAAGTAGCTCGAATCACCAGGAAGACACTACAATTGCTATATAGTAGATTCTAATGGCTTTGTCAATGAAATATTTTGAAGCTGGGAATTCATAAACATCGTAATGTCTATGTATTATTTTACCTCTCTGCAGTTATTTGAAAGGCACGCTCTCCTTTTCAGTGAATGAAAATTCTAGCCTCAACATTTGGATACTTGTCATTTTGCTCGTTTAAGCTTTTGTTTGGATCTTTTTCCTGATGGATTAAGCAAGCAGCTGCTCTTTGATCACAGCATCTGTGCCCCTTATTTTGACTTGAAGTTTCAAAATGTGCAGTTCGTGAAAGGTCTGAGCAAACGGATTCCTTTTGTTTGTCGTGTTCAAAAGAAAGCAATTTGCAGACTCTTACGGGTATTACTGTGCTACTGTCAATGCTGTTATCGTTCAGGATGTGTCATTGTTTTCCCCTATCAGTACATGGACGCAGGGTTCCTGGGAAATGACAAGAAGTATTACTACCTGAGAGAAATCGTTACTTAGTTGTCCATTAATGAAAGGGCTTTGGAGTAATTTTGCTCACTGAAATGCCAGTATAGATTGGTCTGATTGCTAGCTGAGGGTGACCAAAAGCACAGGTGGATTGTAATGATGCCATT
This sequence comes from Dromas ardeola, assembly GCA_013398915.1. NCBI lineage: Eukaryota > Metazoa > Chordata > Aves > Charadriiformes > Dromadidae > Dromas > Dromas ardeola. The sequence goes on from VYZM01021024.1 coordinate 98,510, forward strand.
CTTTTGATACTGACAGAAGAAACAAGAAGCAAAAGAAAAACAGCAGCCATCTACACACCATCAAGTCCAGAGGGTGGTGAAAATGAAGACTTTGTAGGCTGACTATTACAGTTATAACTCTGTATGCCGTTACTTTTATGGTTTTTTAATTGTTCTAGACTTGTGTCCTACATGGATACAGTTTGTGGTTTGGCACATTAAATTGTACCCCATAAAAGCAGACACAAGCAAATTTAGTTGCTGATGCTTAAATTACACAAGACACAATTCACTAGCTTTTAGAATAAATATTATAGTTCTACCTACATAAAGATATCTAGGGGTTTAGATCTGCATGCTCCTGGCTTTGGTTTTATTTGCAACTATCGCCAAAAGATTGCAAAAGATGCTGAATGTTGGAGCCCTCACCTCTTTCCCCAAACTCTCTGTACCTCTGAGTGCTCACACCACAGGGGTAAAGAAAGATTAATTACTCCTAGTCCGTCCAGCAGTATCTGAATCCTGCTGTTCTTGAAATCAGCATGAAGAGGATGCTGTCAGTGATCTCTTCATCCCTTTTTTTTTCCCAGATCTGAAGGCACTTAGAGGTTTTTATTTCTTTTGCATACTTACAAACAATACCGTTAACAGGTTTTGAGCAACCGTCTGACAGCTACAGTGGGCAGAACTGGGGAAGACCCAGGGTGCCCCGAAGCTCACAGGGACCAAGCCGCCCCGCTGGGGAGAAAGGGGCAAGTAGAAGCAATTCTGGTTTATGCTCTGTGCCTGTAAAACCGAATGTTTGTTGCCTTACGGCTTGTATTTAGAATTCACCTCGGTGGTCACTCCTGTTCCTTTAAACCTTTTACTAATTCTCCAGCGTATTCTGCTTATGTTGCTTCATAATTCATTGTGTAGCATTCATTAATTGGTATTTTCCTCGACAAGTAGAAATTACTTTACATGTTCCTTTCCTTACATCTATTAAGAGACGACCCTGGAAGCGTGGCAAGAAGGGGCAAGGAAGCGTGGCTAACTGCCCACAAAACAGGGCATTTACTTTCACAATGAAGATTCACATTTGCCCTCTCCATTTCTAACCTTGATGCTAGTTCAAGTCAAATCAAGCCTGTGTTTATTGACTTGCCAGAGTTTACTAACGGAAAACATTACTCTTGGCAAATTACAAAATGGCTAGGAGTATCAGATGAAATAACTGACGCTTCACTGCAGTAATATAAATGACCTAAATACCCAGTTCTAGTGGAGTCTTTTGGTGTGTTAAAATAGATCTTTTGTAGAGTACAAAGTGCACACAATGTAGAAGTGTCACCATAACAAAATACCTAACAATCTTTTAAGGAGCTCTATTAATCGAAAATGTTCTCAAATGAACGTAAAGCTGTTGTAATTACTATTTTGTTGACGGTTAGTAGCATGTCATCTGTGTGACCCCTTTGGAAGAATGTTATCTTTCATCTTTTCAACATGCTGGCACATCCCCAAGGCTATGAAAAATCAAGAGTCTGGGGATGCAGGAATTAAATGCATTTCCAAATGCTGCTTTTTTCGCTACATTTTCTTTTGAGCTAATTTATCTTTCTTTTTTATTTTAATTCCAAGACCTTATTTGTTTTACATGGTTTCTAAAATTGGATAGCACCTCCTAATTGTAAGTGATTCAGTTTTAACATTTTTCCTTTGCAAAATCACTGCTGTGGCTTGCTGAGATGTTGAGCACCCACCTCATTTGCTAATTCCCATGGGAGCTGGAAACGTTCAGCTTTCATGGAAATAGCACTCAAGATGTCTCAGGCGGAGGACTTAAAAGCTGTTGCTCCAAAAATGGCAGGCTGCTTTAGAAAATACAGTCCTATATTTGAAGTGGGGTTTTTTTCTGCATTAATTTTCTCCATTTTAGTTTGATTCTGAACCAGCTTCACTGAGAGAATTGGGGTAGGGGTTGGGAGTAGGTTCCAGGCATGGAATAACCAAGGGGGATGTGGAGGACAGGGGAAGATGAAAGCCCAGGGCCAGCACCAGGAGCCATAACTGTTTGCTTCAGTGTCCCCCATTGTGACATTGTCAATGTCCCCCTTGCTGTGTCCGTGGCTCTGTCTGCTCAGACTGATGCAGCGCAGAGGGATTTTAACGTTGGTCTTACATCCAGCAGAAATGAGTATAAAGAACCTCCATTTAAGATCCCATATTTTAATATGGTGGTGCATAGAGGTGAGAGAAGTTCAAATTCAAGGCAGCCCTGGATTTCTTGCTGAATTGTACCCTCGAAGGCCCTGTGTCTATTAGGACCATTTGAACCAGGTAACTGTGCACTAGGGCAAATTATAGGGATGAGCTCCTTGGGCAGGTTGACTTTGTCTATCCAAAGCAATGTAGATTGAGCACCGCAATACAGTAACACACAAGGGAATAGCACTGCTTTAAAATCCTGCCTGGTGTTGCCATAACGTGCCTACGTGAGTTTTAAGGTAGTGGCTTTGGGTTGTTGTGCTTCGCTTACTACATTTTCAATAATTAATTGTACAGAAGAGGTGCTGAGGAAGAGCATACATCTGCAAACGTCGTTTCTTTGGTATTTAAATAATACATCTAGATGTCACTTGAAATAAAACAAATTTTAAGTACTGAAAAGAGAAGGAACAAAAGGAGAGTACGGAATGAGGAACTGAGAAACGTGAGGTTAGGCACCAAGTTGATGCCAAGGCAGTTGGTCCAACGTGTTAGACTTTCTTCCTGCTGGAAGGTGCAGTGGAGGGGAGGTAATACGCCTAGTACAGCATCACCGCTGCTTTTCCCTCTAAGCATTTCTGAGTCATAAACTGAAATGCAAAACAGCTGTCAGTTTTGAAATAATGGGACAAGAATTTTTGCCAAAAGGATTTCACATGGATTTTCTTTTTTTGATTTTATGTCAAATATCAGGTTTTTGCATTCAGATTTTCAATTCTATATCTAGGATTAATGTATACCTTTAACTCTTATTTTTAACCTCTCTTGATGCTTGTTTAGGCGTACATCTTATGGAAATTCTTGTATCTCATTACTTGTATGGAGTCGTACGTATGCCACTCTAATGGAATTTTTAATTCACATTTCCTCCTGCTCTGCTCAGCCAACCATAATACCATGGAGAAATGTTCTGTCTTGAGGGCGAGAAAAAGATTTATGGAAATAAAACTGATATCTGAGATCTGTTCTTGAAGGTCGTCTCTGCTTACATCTGCCCTCTGTTTACTGCAGTGATGGAGACGTGTGTGCCGAAAAAGGAGGGTGAAACTCTGTGATAGCATCCTTTCCTGGCAAATACTATTTAACAGCCTGTGCCTGACCATTTTAAGGCCTGCTGAGCTGCATTACTGAAACTACAGGTCACAACTAACCATTATGCAAGTTAATTACTCTTTCCTCAATTGTGAAAGGCTTATATAAGGGTTTCTTTTTAAAACATGTATAATTGCCTTGAAGAAAAAACTGCTATTATTTGCAAGAGAATGCATTGTATAATAGAAGTCAAAGCAAGGATCTACCCTGAAGCTTGCTCTCACAGAGGTGGTTTAGCCCAGATCCCCTAAAAATAAAGTCCGGAGGGGCAGGTTCATACCTGCTTTGAACTCAGCTGCATGACTGGGAACTTGTGCGTTTTGAAACATGTACATTTTATTTCAGGGACTTATGGTATTTGATGTAAAAAAAAAAAAGAGAGAGTTCTTCAGATATCTTTAAGCACTAATCTGCAACCAAAAATAGAATTACATTTGTAGAGCAGTTAGGAATATTCTGAATCCAGAGTAACTGGGAAAATGTAAAACATGGCTGCTGTGAAACATCTATTTTAATATAGCACAAATAGTTTAACATACAGTTGTTTCCGGGTTCAGTTTTGGAAATGTAAATTGGTTAAAAAAAAAGCCACTAAATTCAGTACAAAAGCAGTAATTACATTCCCTCCGGAGCCAAGCTGGTGTGTAACACAGCTCCTTTTGACTTTTACTATCTGTGGGCTTTAATGTAGGCGGAAAACTTGCCACAAAATGATAATCGGATAGTACTCGACATTTCTAAAAAATGGGTTTTTTCCCACCAGATTTGCAGCCTACACAGTGAAGTTATGTACTTGTATCATGAGAAAATGTAATTTAGGAAAGCAGGAATTCACTGAATATAAAGTCACAAATGGCAGAGGGGAATACAGTTTCAGTATTAGACTTTTATAGAAGGAAAAATGTTTATTAAAGCTGTAGTAATCTCTTATTCATGCAGTTATGTCTTGAATATTTACAAATTCATATAAACCAGAATGTACTATGTGGATGTATTTTTCAGTACAAAGCGGTAGAAGTAAAAGCTTTTCTGATCTACATAGAGAAAAGTCCTTTTTATGACTACTGGTAATAAATGGGATCTGAAATAGGCAGCAGTACAAAACTGGCATAGTACCACTGGCACGCAGGAAAGTTTTTTCACACCCCTCCCTTTACCTGTAATGACTGCAGTGCTAATGATACTTTTAAAATCTTAAAACAAAAGGGAAGAATACAATTTAGAAAAATCCATGTATATTTAAATGCAAAGTCTTAAAATAGAACAGAATTTTGAGGGAGGGTTTGTTTTTTTTTTTAAACAAATGGCATTATTTTAGAAAGTGTCTTATTAAGGCTTCTTACTTTGGAGTATTCAGCTGGTTTTAGTTTGGTTTTGCATGTGTTTTAGCTCAGATTCTCTCTTCTTCACTGTATGTGTCAAAAACTGTAATTGTTTTATTAAACTTCAGACTGACTGTTCTGTTGATAGTGAGATGCAGATACCCTTGAGCTTGTGCAAGATAAATTCATTTACTGTGGCCGTTATAAACATTTTATTAGGTATTATAGAAGAGGAGTCTATAATGATGGTTACTGAACCTGCTTGCTGCTATAGACCCCATTTAATGGTACCTTTGTCTCATTAGGCAAGCATGCTCGCAAGCTGTCTCCATAGAATAATAAACAATTATTGAATCAGGAGTGTACATAAATAAAATAATGGCTCTAAAATGTATCATGATTTGGTTGTTTCAAGGAATTCAAAACAATTGCTTTGTTACAGAGACTTTGAGGAGTGGAGTGTGTAACTGCAGCTTGCTGCTCTTTCAGCCTTGTCTCAAGGGTAAGATGGAGCAAAAGTTCATTAAATTCATGGTTGCTATAAAAAAATGAAGTTTAATCCACATGTTCCTGGAGGAAATGCTATAAGAAGCAACTATATTGCCTCAAGTTGTGTGTGCCTATAATTATTATTTAGTATCTGTCATATACCATGTAAAATGCCTGCTCTCATAGCTCCAACGTGCAGTTGACAAAAGCAATTTTTTCCAGTCACAGGACAGATATCACAGATTTCTGTTAATAGAAAGTGCGTGCATCTACCACTGCTGCCAGTAGTATATTCTGGTCAAGTTGCATGAATTTAACTCCCAGATACTACCAGAAAGAGCAAAATAAAAGTAAACTTTTACAATATTATTGAGTTTGACTTGAGAACTTAATTTAAAATATTTCATTAAGACTCTTGTACACATATCTGTTTGGATGTCTTCAGGTTTATTTGCAATTTAGAGCCATTCTAATAGAAGGAGTTTATTTGACAGTAAGGTTTCTGTTTTACTGGAGGTATTTTGTTCTTTCTGGACATCTTTCTAATTCCTTGGAATAATTTTTCACATATTATCTTAGCGCGCCAAATGCTTTTTGCTTCATATTTGAACTGCCACATGGGCCTAGCAGCTTTTTCATTTCTTTGTTTTATTTGGGACTGCGTTGTTGTCAGAATCTTGATAAAAGTTGCATACAAGAGCTGTAAGGCTGTGTTTTCTGTCTTGAGCCCCTCCTAGACTTGAGATATACAAGTTTTAAGACAGGTCGGTGACAACCCTTGATGTTACTGTCAGCAGCTGCCACTTGCCGGAAATGGTAGTAGACAAGCTACTTGTACGTGCGCCCTTGCCTCCTAGACGTGTTAAAGCAGGTTGGTCTCCAAGAGAGAACTTCTGGAAAACATGGAAAGAGTAACTAAGAAAAGGAGAAGTATATTCAGTATGTCCAGCTCCAAAGTTATTATCTCATTCTTACAGCTTAGCAGGAGGAGGTAACTCATGATGCTAAAACTGGTTCAACTTAAACTGCAATAGATCAGGACCTTCAAAGCAAGCTGACTGTCAAATAGTATAATTTATCCCCTTAAATAGTCATACTGCTGCCTGAATTGTTGATATCTGACCCCACGGTTGCACAGTTGCCAGTTTGAATGCAAAGGAAACAGAAATACACAGCCCTGGGAGAAAGAGAACAACGGCATCCTCTTGGTAGCAGCCTGCAAGTTTCAGCAGATCTTCATCAGGTTTGTCTGGAAGCATCACCCAAGCTTCAGCTTCATCCCTCTGCAGAAGGAATTTGGGGAGGTTGTTGCATTTGGTTCGTTTGTTAAATATGTATTAAGTTGTGAAGAAGGATTATTTCTTTATCAGGAAATGTAATTTTCGAGAGATGAAGAATTTCTTATCAGAAGTTCCTCGTGGAGTTTTTTGAGAAAAACAGCAAATCCACAACAAAGGTTTACTACTTTTTTTTTCTTCAGAACTGCCTTCTACTAGCTGTAGAGATATTATTAAAAATTGTTTTAAAACAGAGAAGTTAGCTCTGAGTCAAACTTCCAATTAAAAAAAAAAGCATTTGCAAACAATGACCAGAAAACTTTGGCTAGCTCGATGTCACCGTGGCCTTCAGGAGGTGAAATAAAAAGAAGACAAGTGCTACATAGAATGCAAGAATAATCTCAAAGAGTAGAGTGCAGCTATTAATCATTTTTAAGGTTTTACAGCCGTTTTTGTAAGTGATAATTCAGATAAATTAAATGAGGTCTGCAGTCTTCTCTAACCATTTGGGAAACACATCCTTTTCTTTTAGAGTATTTCTTCTTCTAATATTTGAAAAAGCTGAAAATAGATCTGGCTACCTACTTTTGTCCCAAAGTTGCACTTTTTTTTCAAAACGAAAGATTGGCATCTTCTGCTCTTTCTCTGGAAAAATTTTGGATGAGTTCTTCACAATGTGTATCAAAAAAAGGAAAATTTCTAAACTTCCGAATTTCTTCAGAAATACACCCAGCCTATTTTAGAATACTTAGAGTGACTCTTGATATGAATCAGATGTATTTCCCTGGCTTTTGCTATTTGACTGTTTCTTAATAGCTTCTGGTAGACACTGTAATGACGTACTATTATCTTGATCTTGATATGTTAATTGTTTTGAAAGGAAAAATACCTTAAATGCTCTGGATGGCACAGTGGGAAGCAGAAGAAACTCCTTCACTGACATTTTTTGAAATAAGGACTAACATGAAGTATGTAGTGCTCTTCTAAACCTTCTGCCGAAAAAGAAAACCTTGAGGGAGATCTTCCATGTTGGGAGGCAGCGTTGGGTGCCCTCAGCACCCATGGATATGCCCAGGGCCGAAGGGAGGTTGACCAGCAGATGCTCCTGGCCAGCATCCGAGAGCCCTGGCACTGGGTGGTGCTGGAATCAAGCAAGCGTACATGTGAAAATCTTCTCTCCGAGAAGATTTTAGATTTGTTCTATTCCCTGATATATTTTATTTGAAGATGGAGAAATGAACGCAAAGAGCCTGTGTAAGAGAAAATAGCATCAAAGGAAAGGAATAATGCAGTCGTTGAAAAGAGAGGGAAGAGAAGTTTGTTTCTTCCAGGAATTTTGGAGAATAGTAAATTTCAAGAAATAATTATTATGTGTTTAGGAAAAAAGAAAGCTAAATAACTTTTTGTGGCCATTTGAAAGAATATTGCATGAGGCAATAGGAGTTTTCCTATGTAATGTTGGAAAAACTTAATTGGAACACTATGACTTACATTGAGAAATTAAGCATAGGAAATACGTACATGCTCATGCACGCACATAGTTGTATATTATACATAGATACCTGGAAGGCACTGTAGAATAACTCTATATACATAAATTTATTGAAGCATTAAGTGAAATTTAAATGAGAGAACAATTTGTGATGGCATCCTTTGGGCAAATATGTCTGCTATTAGAGAACTGTATGCAGCTTATGCTTTAAAACAGGTGGAAAAAATGGTAACAGGACCTTTCCAGAATCTCTGTATAGCTCTTACAGAATTCTCTGCATTAAGCTCAAGCCTGAATATTTACTGCTCTTTATGGTATTCAGCCATGATGAATACCATATAAAAAGCTCCGGACCATTCTGTCCTTAATGACTTTGCATGGGAGCGTGTGGAGAGAAAATGTCTTTGGGCAAGCCCAATAGCTATTAACACTTAAATAATGTGATCTTGCTTAAATTAAATGTGTCCTGTATGCTCCACACAAATAATTACATTTACCACAAGGTAGAGTTTATTATCACTCTTCTGGGGGAGAGTGAACAGAGAAGGATGTGCCTTTTTCCCTCTATTTCTGTTAATTTTCATATTGTTTAGTACAGGAGAAAGGCTAATCATATGGAGGAAAACATTTTACATTTTTATTTAAGATAGTTGTGTTTTGAAATGTAAATCCCATGTTTTGCGTTGCGAGAAGCTGGTCTTTGATTGTCAATGAAGACAAAAATAGCTGTGTGAAGCCATGTGCTTTTTCTCTCGTATTTTTAATTCCAAGCAAATTTGCCTTTTAAAGTATCAGAAGCATATTACTGGTGGTAAGAGGAATAGTGATGTTCGTGTAAGTACCACTTTCATGTGATGGTAACTGTCTAAAACTAGCACATGCAGGCCAGACAGGGTTTGGAAATCACTGGACATTGAGAATACGGTCAAACCACTCATGTGAGCAAAACCTTGCTGAAAGGCTCAGATGCTGTTAGAACTTAACCTCGATATATATATGCTGTAGTTCATGTCAGATTTTTCCATTTTAAGCTCTGTCCAGGAGCTATTAATTCAGCTGTGAGAACTTGCTTCAAGCTGCAGTTTTTAATACAGTGTGTCAAGGTGGAAAACCAACAGAAATTGGTTCATCAGGTTTTGAGTTCCCGGAATCTTAAAAAAAGCCGCTGAGATCAGGAAATCTACAAAGGCCTGGTTGAAACTCAGTAGAATCAGACATTAAATGGATTTCAGTTCAAACCTGTTAAAAATGAACAGATGAAAATTATTTTTAACTAAAAATTAGGTAATATATTTCTTAAGATTTCAGCTAAATCTTTGGAGCAAATGCCCCACTACAAAAAATCTATTCTAAGGTCAAAGTGTGAGGTGCTCCACTGCTTGCTTAGCATGTTCTGAGAGGGAAACAAGTAGGAAAGACTAATTACCTTTAAATTAGTACTCCAAGAGCCCAGGTAAACTCTTCCAGTGTGCTTTGACAATGTTCTGGAAGAGTCTCAGTAGCTTGTTATGGACTCAGCTGAATATGAACAGTTCTTCCTTGTGACTGCTTTATAATTAAGACTTTGAAGGAGCCTTTTAACTTTTTCTGAAAAAAATTCTGGCAGATCACTTATACAGACCAGTGAGTCTTGGAGGAGCATATTTGTCGATCAGATCTTTTATTTTTTTTTATTTTCTCCTTAAAAAAGAGGGGTGGTTTGTTTGGACTCATATTCTATGTCTGTGCCTTTCATTCTGAGCAGAATATTTCTCCTTTCTTTCTTTCTTGCTGTGGTCGTAAGCAGTGATGTACGCTTTATCCTTCTTTGAATTATTGACTGAATAGTTGGATTTCCTTCTCTTGCCCTGTGGAAGAAACAGGAGCATGTCGAACACACGGTGTCTGTGTCTACCTAGAAATCCCTCATCTTGGTGGAAACTCCTGCCCGCGGTGTAGCCACCTGGTACCCCACGCAGCCCTTTCCCTCTCTCAGTCCCACCTGAAATTAGGTGGTGTGAACACTCATCCCCTGTAATGTCCTATAAGGAGAATGGGAAAATGTAGGGCAAAAGAGAAGAGGCGTGAGGACTTCAGCGGGGATGAGTGGTGGAGGATTGCAGCCAATACAAGTAATGCAGATGAAAGCAAATGAGGGAAGACAGTAGCAGAAGGGAAGCGAAGCGGTTTTCACAAGGGTCTCTCTCTGGTCCCACCACACTAACATCCAGAAACATCTCAGCAATGCAAAGGTGCAACTTCAACTGTCAAAAATAGTTCACAATTGGGATTTTTGAAAGACCAGCCAAGTTGGATACTCAGTTGTTCTTAAACACCATGGTTCAAGAGCCAAGGTAGTTAATGCCTTCCAAAGGGACTGATATTTTGTCTAAAGGTGAGGGGAATAACCTGTGCGTGAACTCAGTAATTTCACTCAGTGCTGCAGTGTTTTGTCCTGATTTAGATTTTGGATGGTGTTGATTGTATCAAGTGACATAAGTCAATTTAACATTGTTCCTCTGAATCCTGTTTACGCAAGGGTTTGGATAAATCCATCATCATCTCCATGCTATCATTGCCAGTATTTTTCAGAAATCAGGCACTATGTTGACTCACGACTGTAGTCCCTGCTGCAGCGTGGCCTCTAAGGTTTAGTCTGTGCTATAAAAAGCTTTTTCCCTGGTTCTCCAAGCATGTTGAAGCCCACACCGCTACAGTCTCTGAAGCAGATAACGCAACTGATAGCATGTTGTGTAAGACTCAGTAAGTATTCCATAAAAAGCAATTCTTTTAATGGAGATAGGTCGTCTCGGTGGGAGCCCGGAGCTCTGGAGGCACTGCTTGGGTTGCTTTTGCGGAGCTGGCGTGGTCAGAAGGAGCTTCTCCTTTCCCTGCCTCCACTCTGGCAGTGGTTCCAGTCCATCGTTGTTGGGCTGCAGCTGCGTGCCGTTACCTCACAGCGCAGATCTGAGCCACAGGACTTATCTGGATAAAAAGTAACCTGGCATAAAAAAAAAAGGAGTTAAGTTACTACAGAGACTTAGAGATCACTTTACCTGGCATGAAGAAGCAAATTCCTGATCTCTCGAGCTTTTGGATGGTTCTTAACATCCAGAGTACAACTTTAGAAATCAGGTGGCGTTTCTGCCCTATCTGCCGGAAACACAGAGGATCAGATGCTGCCGATATTAAAATCACAGTCCCTTTTCAGGAAATCTGACTCGATATCTTTCCAGGCCACCAAATGCTATTTAAAGCACAAGCAGACAGGAAAGAAAAAACCCCAAAATACTACAGAAATGAAGGAAGATATCCTGAGTTAAAAGTAAAGCTATCAAACTTCAAGTTCCCATGTTGTTCCCATGAAAATAAAACAGCAATTTTGAAAGCTGTGCTAGAATTCATTCCCTCAAGACATTTCTGTGGATTTCTTTCTGTAGATGCTTTCTTCCCAGTAAGATCCTTCTGCAGCATTACATTTTTGTATTAAGTCCCCAAAAGGTAGGAGAGATGTTAATATAACTGAAGACCTTAAGGTAATTCCTCTGTAGAATTTCCTTTTATCTAACCAAGCCCCTTCTGCCTCAGAAGATGGATGTGGCTTTACTTGTTTTCTTTTTAGCCTTTCCATGAGACCTATAGATTAAACAAAACAATTAAGGAAGAGGAATGTTGAGTGTGTCTCTTGTATCTATACAGAGGGGCCTGTTTTCATTTGCATTTCTGCAATAACTTCCACTTTTCACAAACATCAGAGCAGAAGCCAAATACAGGATGTACAAGAAGCATAAGAAAATGGTTTCTTTTTGCTAGAGACAGGATTGCTGTTAGTAAATTGTCACAGTGTTTTCCCAGTTGCTTTTGCAATGAAGTTTGACTAATCAGTAAGACGCTTAAACTTCAGAACGTGATGTTTCAGTGTATTGTATGGCAATTAGCTTGTAAAAAATGCTGTTCAAGAGCAGCAGCAGAGGTCATGGCACATTCCTTTTCTGTGTGTGTTAAGGAAGAACAATCAAATATGAGTGAAATTCATTTAATCTTTTTCAAATTAGGAAAAAAGAACCCTCCCTGCTTGGGAAAATACAGAGCTCATGTGCATAGCCAAAGCCAGATATATAAGATCTTGAAGGTACGTTGTATGGGACGTAAACTCCCCAAAATGGCTAAATCTATTTTTTACTGGAAATTGATTTTCTAAATTAGCTTTCAAGTGTTTCAGTGACATAATGAGACGTCTGAGATTTGCCTGCACTGAAGTACACACAGCTCAGAATTGTAATTAATTTAGGAATGGACTTAAGCGGCACCCAAATCTGGTATGTTAATTAAAACATTTGAAAAATAAAGGCTATTTTGGTGACTGTTTTTGTAGCTTCAGTTTTGAGTATCTACAGTGCTAATGTGATTGCTATAATCTAGCGACAGCTGTCACAAAGAATTAATTATTATTTGTCTTTATTCAGTATTTATAGTGTGTAAGTTGCTTGTTAGTATAATTACTCCTGTTTATAGATTCCATTTGCCTTCCTGACAAAGGTTTAGTGGCATATTTTGTTTTGGCAATAATGTCTCAGTTTTTCACTTTCTGCATCTAAGTTTATACCTGATGGCTTGGTTGTCTTACTGTCACCTTAAATAGAAGTGCAGTTCATTGTTAAAGATTTTGAGGTGTCTTTGCTGCTTTGCTTCCTTCTGTTGTGTGTTATACTTCCTTGTGCTTTTTTTATCTACCTTGAAAGACCAGTTACATCCCTTATCCTTCTCTGGCATGTATTTCTGGTTTTGTGATTTTTTTTTTTAAAGGCTGACAATAGAAGGAAAGAAAATGTGGGGCGTGTAGCCTCAGCCAGCTGACCCTTCAGCAGTTTTGCAGCACTGGCAGTAATACAAACGTGGGCTGCTTCTAGACATTTTAACGTGTCTGTCAGCCTGGTTAGTGGGATGTTTACTGCGTGACTATACTGGCTCCTTAAACAAGGATTTTGGAAGAAGAGTAGGTAGGGGAAATGGTGACTAGAGCTAGGGCATTTTTCAGCTACTTGAGGATTATTCTGTTCATGAGAATCATCACATTTTGATAAGCTGGAGCCCTCTGCTGAGATACTGAACCGCTGGTGGAAAATTAGAGCCAGTAAAGCAACTTTGATGGAACAAAAATAGCCCTTTTCCTGAGTTAAGGTATTATTGGTTGTGGAAAAGTCCCTTCATAGTGGTATCATTGGCTTGCTGGAGTGGAGAGGGTGGTCAGGGTTACCACCTTGATATGGGCTTTTGTTAAGACAGACACCGGCAAAATTTTTTTCTGTCAACATTATGTTTTGTTGCTGCTGCTAAGATTAAACAACACATTTATGCAGATCTTTGATTTAAAACCAATTGCTACCCAGTGGGATATGGGTAAGTCTGGCCAATATTCAAGGAACTGTAGCCCAGGTCCATCCGTAGGATGGCAGTGGTGGCGCAGCATCCAGGTGTGTTCCCCAGCAGCATCCCTGCGGGGGAGCCTCTCTCCCTGGTCTTCTTCCGTTGCACCAAATGTCGCTACTAGAAGTTTGCTAAAACACAGCATTTGGTCTGTTGCTTCAGGGTGGAGGAAACCATTTAAAGAGAAAAGGCAGCGAAAAACTGGACTGTGGGAAAGGGATGAGGAGAGGATGGAGCATAAGGTGAAACAATGGAAAGACTTCAGTTGTCTTGCTGAAATTGTTATTATTTTGCATAAATGTGGTCCTTCTTACACTGTTCTGAGAGACCGGCAGGATCCTCCCAGTCTATGAAATGATTTCTAGTTTACAGAATACCACTCTGGTTGTTTTGAAACAAAAAATTAAGTGAAATTCTCAATGAAGCACAGTTAATGTATATAGCAGGAAAATTGATAATCAGAGGGCCGGAACAGCTGTGCTATGAGGACAGGCTGAGCGAGTTGGGGTTGTTCAGCCTGGTGAAGAGAAGGCTCCGGGAAGACCTTATAGCGGCCTTCCAGTACCTAAAGGGGGCCTACAGGAAAGATGGGGAGGGACTCTTTCAGGAGTGTAGTGATAGGACGAGGGGTAACGTTTTCAAACTGAAAGAGGGTAGATTTAGATTAGATATTAGGAAGAAATTCTTTACTGTGAGGGTGGTGAGGCACTGGAACAGGTTGCCCAGGGAAGCTGATGATGCCCCATCCCTGGAAGTGTTCAAGGCCAGGCTGGATGAGGCTCTGAGCAGCCTGGTCTAGTGGGAAGTGTCCCTGCCCATGGCAGGGGGGTTGGAACTAGATGCTCTTTAAGGTCCCTTCCAACCCGAACCATTCTGTGATTCTATGATTCTAAAATACTGTTTGCAAGGTTTAGTGGTTCTGTACATGAGAGAGGATTCCTTTTAACTTTATGTTTTTTTAAATGGCGAACTATCTTTCACTATATCTCTGAGATGTATTATCTATTACTAGGCTTGAAGAGGAATCAATGGACTTCCTTTGCTTCTCCATACTCAAGGGAGAAAAACATTCTAAAGTCGGGATCTAATTTAGATAAACAGATTAAAAACAAAAAGCAGAAGTTAAGCAACCTTTCCGTTACTGGGAAGTCTCCCGTTGACTTGGAACGGAAGCTGAATTGAATTCTTACCGGGGAAGAAAATGTCCTTTACAGGTGTTTTGTCTGTCTCAGTCTTCCCAAATTCATAAGGAGTTTTTCTGCCTCCTATGGCCAGCAGCCCTTCTCCTTCCTAAGCCTCCCTGCACGGGAGCAGTGAGAGCACCGGGCTCCCTGGCAGTTAGTGAGGAGAGGCTTCCTCCTATGTGAAAGGACCGGTAATGCATATGGGAAATTTTCAGTAAAGTTTTGCTGTCGTTTTATGTACAGGTTATATAAAGTAAAAGCGATGCCCTTATTTTTGTTGCTCATTCCTCTAGTTATTCTGGAAGTCATAACTGGTGGTTGTCATGGATTTGATTGTGATGTGATTTATCCATTTAAAATACCTTAATTGCTGTTTACTTCCGGACTTTGAGTGTTAATTCTTATGTGCAGAGCTCGCTATTGTCCCTTAAGAAGAGGAAATGAGACCGTGCAGGCTCTTCTTTGCATCCCAGATGTTCAAAAAATTACAGAAGAGCTTGTGGTCAGCCTGACAAGGCAGCGTAGCACCTCAGACTGCTCTCCCTTTGCGCTGCCAGGAAGGATCCATCCATTTGGACTAAACATTTTAGAAGTCCATATTAATTTTTTTTCACTTTTTGTTGCAATTAGCAACTACTTTTTCCTTGTCTTGGCACAAACTGTGTAAATGGGTCTAGCAAGATTGTCACAGAAATGATGAGGAAATACAAACCTCCGATGTGAGTTTTACAACGTTAGGCTTGCAGTTTTGCTTTTGCATTCGTTTACATATTTGTTGGTGCCGTGATAGCTACTTGTATTTTATCATACGCAGTTCAGTTGCAAATCAGCTAGATGTTTTATTTCTGTCCGTACTTAATTATGACTGTATTCATTTTAGTTGAATTCATCATTTAGATGGTAGCTCCTGTTGAAAGTACTGAGCCCAGCCTTGAGCATGACTGTGCTGGTGTCAGTCAGTGATGTTCTGCCAGGGTGATGTACACGGTATCTGTTTCGTGGTCTTTAATGGGAACTATAGGAAAGATTAATTGAATAAAACCCCAGATGGTATTCTAAGATGGCATTCCACTAAACTGGAAACCGCCAGTGTACAGTAATTTTTCTTTTTGGGGTGTTGTTACCTGTTGATCTTTCAAGACTGGAAACTGTACTGTTTCATATAAAGCCAGAGTCCCAAGCTTCCCTAAATGTTATCTCTTGAAGCAAAATCAGAGTAACAATACTACAGATACAGGAAGGGGGGAAAAAAAATGAATCCTGCAGTGTGCTACCATTTTCAGGTGTTAAAGCATCCCTGTGAAAATACAGCCTTAGGAGCCTTAGGATGACATTTCTCAAGCTTGTTCTAATACAAGTGATCATTTATTTGGTTTGAATTTAGAATAAATGAATTTGACAGCTTAAGAACACCAAGGAGATTCCAAATAGTGTCATTTTATTGAATTATTTAAATATACATATAACAATTCAGATTTCAAAGAGTGTAGGCGCTTTAGTCTTCTTGCAATGAGGGATAGTTATCTACAGCCTCTAAGCTCTGTTTCAGACTCTTCCATAGCAATATGAACATAAGAACGCACATACAATATAGTTGAATAAATGAAAATTTATTATATTTGCTTCCTCCAGTAGGTTTTAAATGTGATTTTAAAATGCTATTTAAGAACTTTTGCAAATAAAACATTTATAAACATAAAAATAACAAAGCATTTCTGTGTTATTTTTATCAATAACTATCTCACATCTATACAAGGAACCTGCATTAACAACCCTTTCCAAAAAGCAGCATGATGAACATGGTGTAAGTATGCCCTTGCTTGCTTTCTTGCAGATTATCTGTGCTTAGCTTGTGTTGATGTAATGCAAGAAGTTATTTACGTACTTGTCTGTGGCAGAGTCTTCTGTAATATTTTTCTCATGGTACCTAAGAAGTTTGCTAAAGGTATACTTGAAAACCAGAATGATCTGATTCTGAAGTGGGGGAAATGGAGAAGGAATAAGATCATCATCAGATTCCTCTTGTATTATTACTGGGAATTTATTTTTATGGTTTGTCTATTTTAATAATTAAGGGAATCATGTTTGCTGTAGAATTTATTTTCAGTTACAACTCCCAGTATGATTTTTCATGTAAGCTTGCTTGTCTTCTCTCGGGCAAGTTTCTGAAGCCCTTCTCTACTGTCCTCTAGGCAGCACTGGTCTGGCACTCAGCACAGACTTGTGTGACGGAGAGAGAGTTCAAAGAACAGCTATTAATCTGTCTAATGAATAAAATCCTTTGTAAGCACCATAACATTTTGAAACGGAGCGAGTTCCTGCATACTCAACAGATCTGATTACCATGTGACAATTACAGTAGACCATTGTAGAGGGTGAAAAGGCTTTAGAGACATCGAAGCATATAATAATGTACTGGAAGTCGGCTTTAGTTTATTGGTAATATTCAATTCAAGGTTAGGTTTTATGGCACCTCTTCCTTCTGCATATGTTCAGCTCTTGTTTTATCTTATGGTGCTAGCTATTACGAAAGTTAATTGTATGTGATTTGACTTTTTGTCTGACCCATACCTTTTTATTAGAACAAGTCTTAAGTACGCTTCTCTTTGTTCCCTTTAAATGACCGCAGCATATTGGATGTCTGTAGGAACGTTTCTCTGCAAAGCTCTATCTACCCTATGAAACTGAGCAGGGCTGGTGTATAGGTGCCAGAACCAGCATGCAGCCATCCATACTGTTAAATTGCTAGGGTTACTTACATACTAATATAGATACAGCCTGAAATCTCAGCCCTTTTGTGAGTACCACCTCTAGTGTGAGCGTGGCGTCAGGTCACCAGCCGACGTTTGCACTGGGTTTGGAGAGCTGAGAGGTAGGGAAAGGGGAATGGGGTCCACGTGTCTGGCCCAGAAAAGGCTATGGATAGAGAATGATACAAAGAAAGCTTTTTGAGAGTTGTCTTAAAGAAGGGGAGTTCATGTATCAACCTGTGAGGTGAAAATGAGCTGATGCTGTTCTTAACCCAAAGGTCCTTTGTCCCATCTCTGAGCGTGTCCACATCCTTCCACAGCAGTCTGGTGTTTAGACAGGAGAGGGACCTCACAGATCTCTTCCCTTCTCTGTCTTCTGTCTCCCAGCCTTGCCTTGAGCTGGTGATGGTGTAGGAACGCAGCGCCAGACACACTGTCTGGACCTTCAGCCTGGGTTTAAACAGCAAACCTGCACCAGCCGCGAGTCAGGTTGCCACGAACGCGTCCAGATTTTAGAGTAGGCAGGATTTTTTCAGAACAGAGGCAGTCTGATTTACTGCTGTCACACCCTTTCGTTAGAGGGTGGGCTGTTCTGGTGGTTCTTCAGGAGATCTGGCGCTGGCAGTCGGCATTTGAACCACTGGGGTACAAATTGCTGCGAGGCCGATTGCTGAGACCAGGCATAACCGTGGCGCAGCGGGAAGCTCATTGCAGGGTCACGGATCTGCGTCTGTTCTTCCGTGATTGCTTTGGCAAGAAGAGAATACCATCGTAAGTCTAGAGAAGTTTGAATAAAATATGAAACTTCCACTAATGGATCAGAATCTTAATTACAGCCCAAGGGCTTCCACTGCGCTCTGGTTTAGCATCTGGGATGGGCGGTCACAAGCTCCAGAGTAACAACTGTAATTAACTGTATTCTAGGGGTTCTGTTTTGCTTAGTATCTGCATATCGTGGTAGATAATTCTTTCCAAAATAAAAGAGGTTTGGTTTATTCTTCTGAAATTAACTTTAGGCAGACAATAAACTTTGACTTGCTCCTTCTTTGTGCAAGAAGTTATTTGAAATAGCTACTTTTTATAGCTTGGCAAAAAATAACTAGGAACACTGTAAATGGGAGAATTGACAGACACAGTGTGAGGACTTGGGTTTTTTTTTGAAGAGCCTAATGCTTTGTGCTCTCCCTGTGCGTCTTGAGAGGAGTCGCTTCTGCAGGCTGTGCAGGAGGGGGGGTTTTGCTGGGAGAAGCGGGGGGGGAAACAGCCGTAACGACGGAAGGAGCAGGAGCTCCCTGACGAGGGGCTCGGGGGACCCGCATGGGAATGTGGATGGGCACTTCACTGGTGTGTGCAGCGCAAAGGACTTTTCCTAATGAAGTCTATGCAAGTGTTGGGCAGGTTGAAAAGGTTGCCTTTGGGCTTTTCTAGACGTTTTAAGCAGAGAGGTGTGTCTGCAAGTATCTTTCAGGAGAAGTCTTTACATTACCAATATGAGATTCTCAATCAATCTATTTTTTAAAATGCCATACAGTGTTTTATTCTGTCTCTTGATTTAAAGTTCAGTTTTTATTTTATAGTTTTCACTTTCCTTTCTACTTCTCAGGGAAAATGCCTCTCATTGTTTATCCCTCTGTCCACTGTGAATATCTTACTCACTCCGGACAGGGTATTGCTAACATTTTGCTTTCCTTCTGAACCATTTTCTAAATAAAACGCTGAAACAGATTAAAGCTCATGTTTTTCTTCCGTGCTTCTTGGAGAAAGTGCATCAATGATGATGCAAAAGAAACGCTTTTGGAAACAGCTTAAAATTTTATGTGAAACACTTGACCACCCCCCCCCCCCCG